>VONZ01003479.1:0-20772 GCA_012976165.1 Labeo catla
AAGCTTCAGTCTGGATCCAGAACACTTAAAAAGAGATGATGGCAACACCTCAGAGGACTTCAGATGATGCCAACCCTTAAACAACATACAGCCCTACCGACTTTTGCTACTGATTTATAGTGTTCCTTGTCTGTTTGATTGCGTCATTAATTGATCTTTACCGCACATCTCTGCCATACGTACATCAACTTGACATAGTCACCACTAGTAAGCTACTACTAAATACACTGACCAAAACGATAAACGCAACACTTTTGTTTTTGCCCCCATTTTTCACGAGCTGAACTCAAAGATCTAAGACTTTTCTATGCACAAAACAGGCCTATTTCTTTCAAATATTGTTCACAAATCTGTCTAAATCTGTGTTAGTGAGCACCACTTCTTTGCAGACATAATCCATCCACCTCACAGGTGTGGCATATCAAGATGCTGATTAGACAGTATGATTATTGCACAGGTGTGCCTTAGGCTGACCACAATGAAAGGACACTCTAAACTGTGCAGTTTTAGCACACAGCACAATGCCACAGATACTGCAAATTTTGAGGGAGCGTGCAATTGGCATGCTGACTGCAGGAATGTCCACCAGAGCTGTTACCCGTGAACTGAATGTTCTTTTCTCTACCATAAGTCGTTTGAAAAGGCGTTTCAGAGAATTTGGCAGTACATCCAACCGGCCTCACAACCACAGACCACGTGTAACCATACCAGCCCAGGACCTCCACATCCAGCAACTTCACCTCCGAGATTGTCTGAGACCAGCCATCCAGACAGCTGCTGCAACAATCGGTTTGTATAACCAAAGAATTTCTGCACAAACTGTCAGAAACCATCTCAGGGAAGCTCATCTGCATGCTCGTCGTCCTCATCGGGGTCTCGACCTGACTGCAGTTCGTCGTCGTAACCGACTTGAGTGGGCAAGTGCTCACATTCGATAGCAAATGTTAAGATACGCTAACCAGCGGGGACTGCCACGCCCACAGACTCGGTTCTATTACCCAGGTAATTTGGATGAACGGGTGGCCAGTTCGCTTGCAGGACCTCTCTGTGGTATAAAATCTTCATAAATAAATAAAAAGAACCGAAAAAAGAAGCTACCACTGAGGTGTCCCGCATAGGAATGGAAAAGAAAACCGCTCGGTTTGAGGAGCACACCGCAGTCTGTAGTCCTTTTTGCTTTCCAAAAAGAGTGTGCTGGAAAGGTAAGACTCGCCCCCGGCTGCAGGTTTCCGTAGTGTAGCGGTTATCACGTTCGCCTGACACGCGAAAGGTCCCCAGTTCGAAACTGGGCGGAAACAGCAAGTTGCCATTTTTTCCAGAATTGCTTAAGCCGGGCTCTGTTTCCTTCTTACGCAACACAACAAAGGCCTCGCCGGCCAAGAGATGTTAGCAGCTTCAATGGTAGTGGTCATCACGTTCGCCTAACACGCGAAAGGTCCTCGGTTCGGAACCAAGCAGAAACATCTGCCTTCTGTTCTTTAAATGAAAAAAGTATGAACTCTTTGCGACGTCAGTGGGATTTGGATCTCTTTACCTTTATACGCGTTTCACCAAGTGTGCACCTAAAGATTTCGGTCTCGCCATGGTTTCTAAGTTTCCGTAGTGTGGTGGTTATCACGTTCGGCCCATACGCGAAGGGTCCCCAGGTCGAAACTGGGCGGGAACAGCCTGTCTCTTTTCCACAACTGTTTAACGAGGTTTCTGTTGGGGAGCAACTCAACACCAAAAAGGCCTTGCTGCCAAGAGGCGTGAAGACAATCACTAAAGGTGTAGTTGATGCAAAAGTCAAAGTGCCCTGTTTCTGTTCTCCGTTTCTACCATGGGATTGACATCCCGTGGTAACCAGGAATTCACAAGCTTCAGTCTGGATCCAGAACACTTAAAAAGAGATGATGTCAACACCTCAGAGGACTTCAGATGATGCCAACCCTTAAACAACATACAGCCCTACCGACTTTTGCTACTGATTTATAGTGTTCCTTGTCTGTTTGATTGCGTCATTAATTGATCTTTACCGCACATCTCTGCCATACGTACATCAACTTGACATAGTCACCACTAGTAAGCTACTACTAAATACACTGACCAAAACGATAAACGCAACACTTTTGTTTTTGCCCCCATTTTTCACGAGCTGAACTCAAAGATCTAAGACTTTTCTATGCACAAAACAGGCCTATTTCTTTCAAATATTGTTCACAAATCTGTCTAAATCTGTGTTAGTGAGCACCACTTCTTTGCAGACATAATCCATCCACCTCACAGGTGTGGCATATCAAGATGCTGATTAGACAGTATGATTATTGCACAGGTGTGCCTTAGGCTGACCACAATGAAAGGACACTCTAAACTGTGCAGTTTTAGCACACAGCACAATGCCACAGATACTGCAAATTTTGAGGGAGCGTGCAATTGGCATGCTGACTGCAGGAATGTCCACCAGAGCTGTTACCCGTGAACTGAATGTTCTTTTCTCTACCATAAGTCGTTTGCAAAGGCGTTTCAGAGAATTTGGCAGTACATCCAACCGGCTTCACAACCACAGACCACGTGTAACCATACCAGCCCAGGACCTCCACATCCAGCATCTTCACCTCCAAGACCGTCTGAGACCAGCCACCCGGACAGCTGCTGCAAAAATCGGTTTGCATAACCAAAGAATTTCTGCACAAACTGTCAGAAACCGTCTCAGGAAGCTCATCTGCATGCTCGTCGTCCTCATCGGGGTCTCGACCTGACTGCAGTTCGTCGTCGTAACCGACTTGAGTGGGCAAGTGCTCACATTCGATAGCAAATGTTAAGATACGCTAACCAGCGGGGACTGCCACGCCCACAGACTCGGTTCTATTACCCAGGTAATTTGGATGAACGGGTGGCCAGTGCGCTTGCAGGACCTCTCTGTGGTATAAAATCTTCATAAATAAATAAAAAGAACCGAAAAAAGAAGCTACCACTGAGGTGTCCCGCATAGGAATGGAAAAGAAAACCGCTCGGTTTGAGGAGCACAACGCAGTCTGTAGTCCTTTTTGCTTTCCAAAAAGAGTGTGCTGGAAAGGTAAGACTCGCCCCCAGCTGCAGGTTTCCGTAGTGTAGCGGTTATCACGTTCGCCTCACACGCGAAAGGTCCCCAGTTCGAAACTGGGCGGAAACAGCAAGTTGCCATTTTTTCCAGAATTGCTTAAGCCGGGCTCTGTTGCCTTCTTACGCAACACAACAAAGGCCTCGCCGGCCAAGAGATGTTAGCAGCTTCAATGGTAGTGGTCATCACGTTCGCCTAACACGCGAAAGGTCCTCGGTTCGGAACCGAGCAGAAACATCTGCCTTCTGTTCTTTAAATGAAAAAAGTATGAACTCTTTGCGACGTCAGTGGGATTTGGATCTCTTTACCTTTATACGCGTTTCACCAAGTGTGCACCTAAAGATTTCGGTCTCGCCATGGTTTCTAAGTTTCCGTAGTGTGGTGGTTATCACGTTCGGCCCACACGCGAAGGGTCCCCAGGTCGAAACTGGGCGGGAACAGCCTGTCTCTTTTCCACAACTGTTTAACGAGGTTTCTGTTGGGGAGCAACTCAACACCAAAAAGGCCTTGCTGCCAAGAGGCGTGAAGACAATCACTAAAGGTGTAGTTGATGCAAAAGTCAAAGTGCCCTGTTTCTGTTCTCCGTTTCTACCATGGGATTGACATCCCGTGGTAACCAGGAATTCACAAGCTTCAGTCTGGATCCAGAACACTTAAAAAGAGATGATGTCAACACCTCAGAGGACTTCAGATGATGCCAACCCTTAAACAACATACAGCCCTACCGACTTTTGCTACTGATTTATAGTGTTCCTTGTCTGTTTGATTGCGTCATTAATTGATCTTTACCGCACATCTCTGCCATACGTACATCAACTTGACATAGTCACCACTAGTAAGCTACTACTAAATACACTGACCAAAACGATAAACGCAACACTTTTGTTTTTGCCCCCATTTTTCACGAGCTGAACTCAAAGATCTAAGACTTTTCTATGCACAAAACAGGCCTATTTCTTTCAAATATTGTTCACAAATCTGTCTAAATCTGTGTTAGTGAGCACCACTTCTTTGCAGACATAATCCATCCACCTCACAGGTGTTGCATATCAAGATGCTGATTAGACAGTATGATTATTGCACAGGTGTGCCTTAGGCTGACCACAATGAAAGGACACTCTAAACTGTGCAGTTTTAGCACACAGCACACTGCCACAGATACTGCAAATTTTGAGGGAGCGTGCAATTGGCATGCTGACTGCAGGAATGTCCACCAGAGCTGTTACCCGTGAACTGAATGTTCTTTTCTCTACAATAAGTCGTTTGCAAAGGCGTTTCAGAGAATTTGGCAGTACATCCAACCGGCCTCACAACCACAGACCACGTGTAACCATACCAGCCCAGGACCTCCACATCCAGCATCTTCACCTCAAAGACCGTCTGAGACCAGCCACCCGGACAGCTGCTGCAAAAATCGGTTTGCATAACCAAAGAATTTCTGCACAAACTGTCAGAAACCGTCTCAGGAAGCTCATCTGCATGCTCGTCGTCCTCATCGGGGTCTCGACCTGACTGCAGTTAGTCGTCGTAACCGACTTGAGTGGGCAAGTGCTCACATTCGATAGCAAATGTTAAGATACGCTAACCAGCGGGGACTGCCACGCCCACAGCCTCGGTTCTATTACCCAGGTAATTTGGATGAACGGGTGGCCAGTGCGCTTGCAGGACCTCTCTGTGGTATAAAATCTTCATAAATAAATAAAAAGAACCGAAAAAAGAAGCTACCACTGAGGTGTCCCGCATAGGAATGGAAAAGAAAACCGCTCGGTTTGAGGAGCACAAAGCAGTCTGTAGTCCTTTTTGCTTTCCAAAAAGAGTGTGCTGGAAAGGTAAGACTCGCCCCCCAGCTGCAGGTTTCCGTAGTGTAGCGGTTATCACGTTCGCCTCACACGCGAAAGGTCCCCAGTTCGAAACTGGGCGGAAACAGCAAGTTGCCATTTTTCCAGAATTGCTTAAGCCGGGCTCTGTTGCCTTCTTACGCAACACAACAAAGGCCTCGCCGGCCAAGAGATGTTAGCAGCTTCAATGGTAGTGGTCATCACGTTTGCCTAACACGCGAAAGGTCCTCGGTTCGAAACCGAGCAGAAATGTCTGCCTTCTGTTCTTTAAATGAAAAAAGTATGAACTCTTTGCGACGTCAGTGGGATTTGGATCTCTTTACCTTTATACGCGTTTCACCAAGTGTGCACCTAAAGATTTCGGTCTCGCCGTGGTTTCTAAGTTTCCGTAGTGTGGTGGTTATCACGTTCGGCCCACACGCGAAGGGTCCCCAGGTCGAAACTGGGTGGGAACAGCCTGTCTCTTTTCCACAACTGTTTAACGAGGTTTCTGTTGGGGAGCAACTCAACACCAAAAAGGCCTTGCTGCCAAGAGGCGTGAAGACAATCACTAAAGGTGTAGTTGATGCAAAAGTCAAAGTGCCCTGTTTCTGTTCTCCGTTTCTTCCATGGGATTGACATCCCGTGGTAACCAGGAATTCACAAGCTTCAGTCTGGATCCAGAACACTTAAAAAGAGATGATGTCAACACCTCAGAGGACTTCAGATGATGCCAACCCTTAAACAACATACAGCCCTACCGACTTTTGCTACTGATTTATAGTGTTCCTTGTCTGTTTGATTGCGTCATTAATTGATCTTTACCGCACATCTCTGCCATACGTACATCAACTTGACATAGTCACCACTAGTAAGCTACTACTAAATACACTGACCAAAACGATAAACGCAACACTTTTGGTTTTGCCCCCATTTTTCACGAGCTGAACTCAAAGATCTAAGACTTTTCTATGCACAAAACAGGCCTATTTCTTTCAAATATTGTTCACAAATCTGTCTAAATCTGTGTTAGTGAGCACCACTTCTTTGCAGACATAATCCATCCACCTCACAGGTGTGGCATATCAAGATGCTGATTAGACAGTGTTGGATTACAAATTTCTAAAAGGTTATGTATATTGTGATTTAGCAGACAGCCCAAGCCCTGAGACAGTAACCTTTTGTCTTTATACATTTCCTGAGCATCTGGCAGGTTTCCCAAGTTAAGTGTGAAGTCTAAGCTCAAGGTACAACTGTGCCTTTTGTTTAGCCCCTTTGCATTTGAATGACACTTGTATGCTAAATAGATCAAGGCTGGGAAAAATCTTTTACTGGGCTGATTTCCTGTACCACATTTGCATGCTTTGTTTAGATTGATTCCACCTCTATGTACTCCGCCTCCTTCAAACCTATATACTTTGCTGTGCTGAGATATTGTCAGACTTTTGAGGACTGCAGAGCTACGCAGCACATTCTCAATAAAGAATTCTGCTGAAGATACCCAAGAGTCTCCTGGTCTTCGCTTCTGAGTTTCCAACAGTTTTGGTGCCGTGATCCGGATAGAGCTCCTCACCTGAATCCAGATTGAAGCTCAACAAGCTCAACAAAGATCTGACTTCGTTCCAGACTGAATCTTTCTGTACCAAGGGTTGGTGAGTATCACTCTATCAAAAAGAACCATTAGAAGCCAGTACATGTGGTTATCCTCTGCGCCGCCAGAGAAGTGTTAACAAACAGCTGCAGGGTTTGTTTAACAGACAAGTTATCCTCTATTTCAGGTAGAGAAGATTAGCATTACGTGCTAATATCAGTTATCCTCTATTTCAGGTAGAGAAGATTAGCATTACGTTCTAATATCAGTTATCCTCTATTTCAGGTAGAGAAGATTAGCATTACGTGCTAATATCTGTTATCCTTTGTTTCGGCAGAGAAGAATTGTTTATCCTCTATTTTAGGTAGAGAAGATTAGCATTACGTGCTAATATCTGTTATCCTTTGTTTCGGCAGAGAAGAATTGTTGATCCTCTCTTCAGAGAGAGAAGTTTAGCGTAAAGTGCTAATATCTGTTACACTCTGTTTAGGCAGAGAAGACTAGTGTAAAGTGCTAGTAGTTTGTGTTGTCTTCTGTTAATTCAGGAAAGGTTAACTATAGTTGATCTGTGTTAACAAGCGTACCCTCTGTTGATCAGAGAAGTTTTAGTGTTGTGATTGTGTTGTAACAAAGAAACTCACAAAATGGTTAGAAAGAACGCTAGGCTGATCCCCACAACTGAAAAAGGTGGTCTCGCAACTCCTTTGTGGTCAGATAGCGAATTCAAATCACTGTTAGGAGTGCAAATGAACCTAATAGTAACTGAAAAAGTTAGACAAGAATTGACTAAGAAATATGAGATCCATCAAGACAAGACTTGGTCTGTAGATGAGTGTAAAAAAGTACTTGGAGCATGTATTCGTAAGAAAAATGTAAAAGGCATTATCTGCTGCCACAGAGAATTTGGTTTAGCTCTAGCTACACAACAGTCTCAGCGTAACTCAGAGCTAGAGGAACAGAACAAAGAGCTTCGGGCTAGAATATCCGCTTTGACTAAGAAATTGAACCGCAACAAAGCTTTAGAAAAAACTGATATGGAAGTTAGTCAGCCTGATAACATTTATCCTGACCTACAAGCTTTCTTTGAAAAAGATGTAGCCATCCAATCAGTAACTGATGTGCCTGTAGATTCAGTGAAGGTTTGTGGTGCTAGGAGAAGATCTCAGGGAATTGAGGGAATTGAAAGTGTTCCTCCCAACTCTGCTGCTGTCCAGGTTCAAGCAATTGCAAAAATGCTGGAACCTAAAGATATAGAGAGATTGTCCCAGGGCTTACCCTCAGCACGCACAAATTTTTGTGAATTTAGAAGAGCACTGATTAGCAAAATGCGTCTCTACGACATGTCGTTGGTAGAAGTCACACAGCTGATGTCACAAATTCTAACTGAATCTGAATTCAACAGTTTTGAGTCTGCTGTTACTTCTGAACTACGACATGCCAGTAAAGCGGATTTGAGAGAAGGTGTTTTGAAAATTCTAAAGAATATTATGGGACCCAAAATAGACTGGTCCAGAAGCACTAACTGTGTACAAAAGAAAGAGGAAACTGTAAGTGAATACACTGAGAAGTTTTGCCAGTCAGCCGTAACTTACAGTGGAATAGTTGATGATCCTGAAAGTGTGCTAGATGACAAGGGACCCTTAGTCCGCATCTGGTCAGATGGCCTTGTAGCTGAGTACAGAAAAGCCTTGCCATTCCTAGATCTAACTTGGTCTAACAAAACTCTCAGAAGTAACTTAGACACGTTAGCTACTTGGGAAAGAAATTCTGATGTTAAGGCAAAAGTAAGAGTAGCAGCAGCTACGTTTAGCACAACAAATCGAGACAAGAGATGGTCTAAAAAAGAAGGGAAATGCAATTATTGTGGAAAACTAGGACATTGGGAGAAAGAGTGTAGGAAGAAGTTGCAAGATAATAAAAGAAATGCTATGCATAATTCTGTTCCTTCTCAGCCCGCCTACAACCCTGAAGTAGTTCCACCAATGACCAGTGAAACGTTAGGACAGCTTGCTCAGGCTCTTCTAAGAGCACAAAAAGAGCAGGAAAAAAACTAATTGTTGGGGCTGTGAGTAGCTACCTTTCCCCTGTAATACATCACAATGACAAAAGAATTTTTGTGAAAGGTAGCATACAAGAGAAAGAGATTGACTTTTTGCTTGATACAGGTGCAGAAATCACAGTAGTTCCTACAAAATTGGCTAAAGATTTAAACATTCCGTACAAGAAAACTAAACTTTGTTTAAGTGGTGTAGTAGGTGAAGATTCTGTTTTGTATGAAACTCCACCCATAGAGGTACAATTAGGCCCGAAAACTCTGACTACAAAATTGTTATGTGCTCCATTAAATACAGGTGCAATTCTAGGCATGGATCTACTGAGACAAGTACATCTAACATTAGACATGTCCTCAGAATCTGCTAGCATAAAAATTGCTTCAACACAAGTTTCTACCAGTAATGCAATCACTCCTGAGTATGCTTTCTTACAGAATCATCCAATTTGGGCTAAAGACAAAGATGATTGCGGGTTTCTCACTGGTGTAGCACCAGCCAAATTAACAGGAACCGCCCCTCCTGTTACCAAACAATACCCGATCAGTAAGGAAGCTATACAGGGAGTCAAGCCTATTGTAGAAAAATTGCTGAAGCAAGGAGTGCTCGTTAAAACCAATAGTCCCTATAATTCACCTATATGGCCCATCAAGAAAGCCAATGGGTCATGGAGACTCACAATAGACTACAGAGTAGCCAATAAGCATACTGAAAAAATCACCCCCCTAGTAGCCGATCCATCTACAATTTGTAATGGCTTACCATTAGATTGTAAGTTTTTTTCAGTAATTGATATGTCTAATGGATTCTTTTCTGTACCCTTGCACGCTGACAGCCAGCCATGGTTAGCTTTCACAGTTGACTATGAACAATATCAGTGGACACGTTTGCCCCAGGGATTTCAAAATTCCCCAACCATATACCATCAGGCTCTCAGACGTGATTTGTGTGCCCCAGAATGTCCAGTCAAACAGTCCCCTATGATTCAATATATCGATGATATTTTATTTGCCTCAACAGATCATGAGGTACATCAAACTGAATTGACAGCATTGTTGGACTATTTGCAGAAAAAAGGACACAAATGTAGCTTTCACAAAGCTCAAATTGCTAAAAATCAAGTTACATTTCTGGGTCAAACAATTGTTACAGGAAATAGATCCATTACACAGGATCGAGCCGCTTCAGTCAAAGCAATACCTCCGCCTACTAACATTAAAACACTAAGATCATTTTTAGGAACATCAGGTTACTGTAGACCTTGGATTGAAGACTATGCCTCGATTGCTCAGCCACTCTATGACTTGTTGAAAGGTCAGGTTAGAGATTCCGATACAGTTTGTATGGAAGAAATTCACCTCAAAGCTTTCAATGATTTGAAGAGAGCATTATGTCAAGCGCCAGCATTAGGAATTGCCCAATCTGATAGACCCTTTGTGCTTTATGTTCATGAACACTTAGGCTTTATGACTGCATGTCTAATGCAAGATCATGGGGGCAATTTACGCCCAATTCATTACTATTCTGGCAAACTTGACATAGTCGCTGAAGGTATGGGCCCATGTCTCAGAGCAGTACAGGCAGTTCATCTAGCTCTTCAGGCCTCATCAGGAATGGTGTTAGGACAGACTGTAAATGTAAGATGCCCTCATGCAGTGTCTGCACTAATGAATCAAGCAAAAGTCACTTCTGTCACATCCTCTCGTTGGGGAAATTGGTTAACAACCCTCACAGCCCTGAACATTGTTTTACAGCGTGCACCAGTCACAAACCCATCCTCATGTATGATGTCTGCAATGACTGAAGTTGTCTTAGAGGATGAAGGAGAAATGGCTCATGATTGTGTTACGCTTACATACACACCTACAAGTGAAATAACAGAAACTCCCATAGATAATGCCGAATTGGAGTTGTATGTTGATGGTTCAGCTCAAGTTATTGAAGGTAACAGACGAGCTGGTTATGCAGTAACTTCTACCACTGAAGTCGTAGCTTCAGGTCGTCTTCCAGATCATTTTTCAGCTCAAGCTGCAGAACTAGTAGCCTTAACTAGAGCATGCACGCTAGCGTCAGGATCAACTGCAAATATCTACACTGATTCCAGGTATGCTTTTGGGGTAATTCATGATTTTTGTATCATTTGGCAAAGTAGACAGTTTTTAACTTCTGCTGGATCACCCATTAAGCATGCTGGATTAGTGAAAGATCTAATGTTTGCCATGAAACTTCCAAAGAAATTAGCTGTGATCAAAGTGAAAGCACATCTCACAACTAATACTACGGAAGCTAAAGGTAATGCTCTTGCTGATGTAGCTGCTAAACAGGCTTGTTCATATGCAAATGTACAGGTGTGTTCAGGTAGTACAGCACAGAAGACAATTCTGCCTCCTGAATCAATCATTGATCTGTACAAAGACGTTCCTTTATATGAAGCATGGACATGGTTAGACAAAGGAGCCACAGTGGATTCATCTGGTTGCTGGACCAAAGGAGGAAAATATGTTGCTCCCGAATCACTGCTGCCATATTTGGCTCAACAAATACACAATTTGGGTCACAGTGGTCCAGCAACAATGAATCACAGGTTCTCAAATCAATGGTGGAATCCAAAATTCAGAA
Source organism: Labeo catla (assembly GCA_012976165.1). NCBI lineage: Eukaryota > Metazoa > Chordata > Actinopteri > Cypriniformes > Cyprinidae > Labeo > Labeo catla. The sequence goes on from VONZ01003479.1 coordinate 11,158, forward strand.
ATGTAGCCACTGAAACAGTCAAGAGATGCGTTACATGTCAAAAAAATAATGATGTGCCAGCAGCAACTACAGCAGCAACACATACCCCAGCTCCACCAGGACCGTTTCGTCACCTACAAGTTGATTACATATCATTGCCTCCTTGTAAGGGAAAAACTGATGTTTTGATAGTAATAGACAAGTTCTCAAGATGGATAGAAGCTTATCCAACAGGGCGTGCCACAGCTGCACATACTGCTAAATGTCTTGTCACTGATTTCATTCCCAGATGGGGATTACCAGATAGCATTGACTCAGATCAAGGAACCCACTTCACAGGACAGGTAGTCAAGGAAGTGTCTAAAATGTTGAAAATTAAGTGGAATCTTCACTGTCCTCATAGACCACAAGCATCGGCGCAAGTCGAACGTGCAAACAGATCAATCAAAACCAGGCTAAGCAAAATGCATCAGGAAGGAGTAGTATGGGTCGAAGCGCTGCCAGCGGTATTGTGTAGTCTGAGAGCATCACCTAACAGATCAGTAGGTCTAAGCCCTCAGGAGATTATTACAGGACGCCCAATGCAGATGCCAGGTGCAATTGATCTTAGAAATGCTGATGTGCACATTGCCTCAGATGCCCTGATCACTTATTGTGAAAACCTTACAAAGGCAGTACAGAGTTCCAGAGAAAGAGTTGAGTCATGTTGGCAGAATCCACCAGAAGGTGGACACACAATCATCCCAGGTCAGTGGGTTATGATAAAGTCATTCAAAAACAAACCATTAGAGCCTAAGTGGCACGGACCACATCAAGTGATGTTGATCACAGCAGCTGCAGTTTTGTGTCAGGGAAGGAAAACCTGGACTCATGTGTCACACTGTAAAGTTGTTCCCCCACCTACAGGGATAGGATGGGACACACAGATCAGTGAGGAGCCCAGGGAAGAACCGAATGCAACAGGCTTCGGGGGCCAACCCTGAGGTGAAGACTTCCTCATAGGCCTTCCCCATCCACTAGTCCATCCTTACCTCACTGTTCTTTAGGTGTCACGGGAATTAAGAACTAGGGAAAGAAGGAACAACAAGACTAGACTCAGATTGAACAGAGGCTACAACTCTATTGTTTGCAGCCTTTTACAACAAATACTGCTCTGTCGTCTTTTGTTTTCTTTCTTACTCTGTGCAGATACCCCTTGATGGCTGTCCCGAGACCCATACACATCGACCCCCTCACCTGTGTATGAAGCTACAAACTTTAAAGGACAACTAGACCCACTGCCGAGCCAACCGTCACGGAAGACAGAACATAAAAAAAAATTTAAAAAAACACAACGCAGAGAATTAAATGAAAGAACTTCAGTCATCCATCAACATGATCAAGATTGCCGTTCTAGTAATCATCATGAACATCGCACAAGCTATAGACTCCAGAAACAACATATTCTTAGAACTGATGAATATGTCAAGAAATGCCTTGTTTGCTGGAAAGAACGTTTGCATGAACAAAGTCCAACGAGACATTCTTGATCTTTCAGAAAAACTACACCAAATGACTGAAGATAATTCTTCATGGTTCGGAGAACTGTTAGGTAAACCCTGGCTGTGGATCAAGGAAATAGCAATTCTGCTGCTATTCTTCCTACTGGTATACTATCTATGCGTCCACAGTATCAAGTGTTTCATTCAACAAATGACTCACGACCATCATGAGGAAACAACAGTTCCAACCAGAAAAGACTATTACCCGTAAGAACTTCACGGACCCTAGAAGCATGTTTGTTTCTGTGTCAGCATGCTTTTTATCACTACAAACAATCAACACAGAACTTTTTAAGTGTCTAAATTTGTATTTTATGAGAGTTTTTTTAGAACTCTCAAAGGAGGAATTGTTGGATTACAAATTTCTAAAAGGTTATGTATATTGTGATTTAGCAGACAGCCCAAGCCCTGAGACAGTAACCTTTTGTCTTTATACATTTCCTGAGCATCTGGCAGGTTTCCCAAGTTAAGGGTGAAGTCTAAGCTCAAGGTACAACTGTGCCTTTTGTTTAGCACCTTTGCATTTGAATGACACTTGTATGCTAAATAGATCAAGGCTGGGAAAAATCTTTTACTGGGCTGATTTCCTGTACCACATTTGCATGCTTTGTTTAGATTGATTCCACCTCTATGTACTCCGCCTCCTTCAAACCTATATACTTTGCTGTGCTGAGATATTGTCAGACTTTTGAGGACTGCAGAGCTACGCAGCACATTCTCAATAAAGAATTCTGCTGAAGATACCCAAGAGTCTCCTGGTCTTCGCTTCTGAGTTTCCAACAACAGTATGATTATTGCACAGGTGTGCCTTAGGCTGACCACAATGAAAGGACACTCTAAACTGTGCAGTTTTAGCACACAGCACAATGCCACAGATACTGCAAATTTTGAGGGAGCGTGCAATTGGCATGCTGACTGCAGGAATGTCCACCAGAGCTGTTACCCGTGAACTGAATGTGCTTTTCTCTACCATAAGTCGTTTGCAAAGGCGTTTCAGAGAATTTGGCAGTACATCCAACCGGCCTCACAACCACAGACCACGTGTAACCATACCAGCCCAGGCCCTCCACATCCAGCATCTTCACCTCCAAGACCGTCTGAGACCAGCCACCCGGACAGCTGCTGCAAAAATCGGTTTGCATAACCAAAGAATTTCTGCACAAACTGTCAGAAACCGTCTCAGGAAGCTCATCTGCATGCTCGGCGTCCTCATCGGGGGCTCGACCTGACTGCAGTTCGTCGTCGTAACCGACTTGAGTGGGCAAGTGCTCACATTCGATAGCAAATGTTAAGATACGCTAACCAGCGGGGACTGCCACGCCCACAGACTCGGTTCTATTACCCAGGTAATTTTGATGAACGGGTGGCCAGTGCGCTTGCAGGACCTCTCTGTGGTATAAAATCTTCAAAAGAACCGAAAAAAGAAGCTACCACTGAGGTGTCCCGCATAGGAATGGAAAAGAAAACCGCTCGGTTTGAGGAGCACAACGCAGTCTGTAGTCCTTTTTGCTTTCCAAAAAGAGGGTGCTGGAAAGGTAAGACTCGCCCCCGGCTGCAGGTTTCCGTAGTGTAGCGGTTATCACGTTCGCCTTACACGCGAAAGGTCCCCAGTTTGAAACTGGGCGGAAACAAACGGTTCTTCTTTTTTTTTCCAGTCTATCTGTGCTGGAATGGCTGTCTGGTAAGCCGGTGGTCCACGCTGCAAAGGCCTCACTTTCGAGGTAGATGAAGGCAAGTGTCGTAAGGAACTCTGCGCAGACTGCCACAACGAATGAGCTCTGTCCTGTTGTCGGTGGGATTCGTGCGGATTGTCAATGTGCTTGCATGGCAGATTAGGGTACCCATCTTTCTTTGAAAGGGCACGTGCTGTGGCTCAAGGGTTTCTGTAGTGTAGTGGTCATCACGTTCGCCTAACACGCGAAAGGTCCTCGGTTCGAAACCGAGCAGAAACAGCGCTTTGCTTTTGAGGGAACACATAAACTGTTTGCGACGCCAGAGGGGATTTGCTTTTCCTTGGTTCGCTTTCCTGCAAGCGTGCACCAGGAGACTTCGGACTTGGTCTTCAGCGCAGGTTTCCGTAGTGTAGCGGTTATCACGTTCGCCTCACACGCGAAAGGTCCCCAGTTCGAAACTGGGCGGAAACAGCAAGTTGCCATTTTTTCCAGAATTGCTTAAGCCGGGCTCTGTTGCCTTCTTACGCAACACAACAAAGGCCTCGCCGGCCAAGAGATGTTAGCAGCTTCAATGGTAGTGGTCATCACGTTCGCCTAACACGCGAAAGGTCCTCGGTTCGAAACCGAGCAGAAACATCTGCCTTCTGTTCTTTAAATGAAAAAAGTATGAACTCTTTGCGACGTCAGTGGGATTTGGATCTCTTTACCTTTATACGCGTTTCACCAAGTGTGCACCTAAAGATTTCGGTCTCGCCATGGTTTCTAAGTTTCCGTAGTGTGGTGGTTATCACGTTCGGCCCACACGCGAAGGGTCCCCAGGTCGAAACTGGGCGGGAACAGCCTGTCTCTTTTCCACAACTGTTTAACGAGGTTTCTGTTGGGGAGCAACTCAACACCAAAAAGGCCTTGCTGCCAAGAGGCGTGAAGACAATCACTAAAGGTGTAGTTGATGCAAAAGTCAAAGTGCCCTGTTTCTGTTCTCCGTTTCTACCATGGGATTGACATCCCGTGGTAACCAGGAATTCACAAGCTTGAGTCTGGATCCAGAACACTTAAAAAGAGATGATGTCAACACCTCAGAGGACTTCAGATGATGCCAACCCTTAAAAAACATACAGCCGTACCGACTTTTGCTACTGATTTATAGTGTTCCTTGTCTGTTTGATTGCGTCATTAATTGATCTTTACCGCACATCTCTGCCATACGTACATCAACTTGACATAGTCACCACTAGTAAGCTACTACTAAATACACTGACCAAAACGATAAACGCAACACTTTTGTTTTTGCCCCCATTTTTCACGAGATGAACTCAAAGATCTAAGACTTTTCTATGCACAAAACAGGCCTATTTCTTTCAAATATTGTTCACAAATCTGTCTAAATCTGTGTTAGTGAGCACCACTTATTTGCAGACATAATCCATCCACCTCACAGGTGTGGCATATCAAGATGCTGATTAGACAGTATGATTATTGCACAGGTGTGCCTTAGGCTGACCACAATGAAAGGACACGCTAAACTGTGCAGTTTTAGCACACAGCACAATGCCACAGATACTGCAAATTTTGAGGGAGCGTGCAATTGGCATGCTGACTGCAGGAATGTCCACCAGAGCTGTTACCCGTGAACTGAATGTTCTTTTCTCTACCATAAGTCCTTTGCAAAGGCGTTTCAGAGAATTTGGCAGTACATCCAACCGGCCTCACAACCACAGACCACGTGTAACCATACCAGCCCAGGACCTCCACATCCAGCATCTTCACCTCCAAGACCGTCTGAGACCAGCCACCCGGACAGCTGCTGCAAAAATCGGTTTGTATAACCAAAGAATTTCTGCACAAACTGTCAGAAACCGTCTCAGGAAGCTCATCTGCATGCTCGTCGTCCTCATCGGGGTCTCGACCTGACTGCAGTTCGTCGTCGTAACCGACTTGAGTGGGCAAGTGCTCACATTCGATAGCAAATGTTAAGATACGCTACCCAGCGGGGACTGCCACGCCCACAGACTCGGTTCTATTACCCAGGTAATTTGGATGAACGGGTGGCCAGTGCGCTTGCAGGACCTCTCTGTGGTATAAAATCTTCATAAATAAATAAAAAGAACCGAAAAAAGCAGCTACCACTGAGGTGTCCCGCATAGGAATGGAAAAGAAAACCGCTCGGTTTGAGGAGCACAACGCAGTCTGTAGTCCTTTTTGCTTTCCAAAAAGAGGGTGCTGGAAAGGTAAGACTCGCCCCCGGCTGCAGGTTTCCGTAGTGTAGCGGTTATCACGTTCGCCTTACACGCGAAAGGTCCCCAGTTCGAAACTGGGCGGAAACAAACGGTTCTTCTTTTTTTTTCCAGTCTATCTGTGCTGGAATGGCTGTCTGGTAAGCCGGTGGTCCACGCTGCAAAGGCCTCACTTTCGAGGTAGGTGAAGGCAAGTGTCGTAAGGAACTCTGCGCAGACTGCCCCAACGAATGAGCTCTGTCCTGTTGTCGGTGGGATTCGTGCGGATTGTCAATGTGCTTGCATGGCAGATTAGGGTACCATCTTTCTTTGAAAGGGCACGTGCTGTGGCTCAAGGGTTTCTGTAGTGTAGTGGTCATCACGTTCGCCTAACACGCGAAAGGTCCTCGGTTCGAAACCGAGCAGAAACAGCGCTTTGCTTTTGAGGGAACACATAAACTGTTTGCGACGCCAGAGGGGATTTGCTTTTCCTTGGTTCGCTTTCCTGCAAGCGTGCACCAGGAGACTTCGGACTTGGTCTTCAGCGCAGGTTTCCGTAGTGTAGCGGTTATCACGTTCGCCTCACACGCGAAAGGTCCCCAGTTCGAAACTGGGCGGAAACAGCAAGTTGCCATTTTTTCCAGAATTGCTTAAGCCGGGCTCTGTTGCCTTCTTACGCAACACAACAAAGGCCTCGCCGGCCAAGAGATGTTAGCAGCTTCAATGGTAGTGGTCATCACGTTCGCCTAACACGCGAAAGGTCCTCGGTTCGGAACCGAGCAGAAACATCTGCCTTCTGTTCTTTAAATGAAAAAAGTATGAACTCTTTGCGACGTCAGTGGGATTTGGATCTCTTTACCATTATACGCGTTTCACCAAGTGTGCATCTACAGATTTCGGTCTCGCCATGGTTTCTAAGTTTCCGTAGTGTGGTGGTTATCACGTCCGGCCCACACGCGAAGGGTCCCCAGGTCGAAACTGGGCGGGAACAGCCTGTCTCTTTTCCACAACTGTTTAACGAGGTTTCTGTTGGGGAGCAACTCAACACCAAAAAGGCCTTGCTGCCAAGAGGCGTGAAGACAATCACTAAAGGTGTAGTTGATGCAAAAGTCAAAGTGCCCTGTTTCTGTTCTCCGTTTCTACCATGGGATTGACATCCCGTGGTAACCAGGAATTCACAAGCTTCAGTCTGGATCCAGAACACTTAAAAAGAGATGATGTCAACACCTCAGAGGACTTCAGATGATGCCAACCCTTAAACAACATACAGCCCTACCGACTTTTGCTACTGATTTATAGTGTTCCTTGTCTGTTTGATTGCGTCATTAATTGATCTTTACCGCACATCTCTGCCATACGTACATCAACTTGACATAGTCACCACTAGTAAGCTACTACTAAATACACTGACCAAAACGATAAACGCAACACTTTTGTTTTTGCCCCCATTTTTCACGAGCTGAACTCAAAGATCTAAGACTTTTCTATGCACAAAACAGGCCTATTTCTTTCAAATATTGTTCACAAATCTGTCTAAATCTGTGTTAGTGAGCACCACTTCTTTGCAGACATAATCCATCCACCTCACAGGTGTGGCATATCAAGATGCTGATTAGACAGTATGATTATTGCACAGGTGTGCCTTAGGCTGACCACAATGAAAGGACACTCTAAACTGTGCAGTTTTAGCACACAGCACAATGCCACAGATACTGCAAATTTTGAGGGAGCGTGCAATTGGCATGCTGACTGCAGGAATGTCCACCAGAGCTGTTACCCGTGAACTGAATGTTCTTTTCTCTACCATAAGTCGTTTGCAAAGGCGTTTCAGAGAATTTGGCAGTACATCCAACCGGCCTCACAACCACAGACCACGTGTAACCATACCAGCCCAGGACCTCCACATCCAGCATCTTCACCTCCAAGACCGTCTGAGACCAGCCACCCGGACAGCTGCTGCAAAAATCGGTTTGCATAACCAAAGAATTTCTGCACAAACTGTCAGAAACCGTCTCAGGAAGCTCATCTGCATGCTCGTCGTCCTCATCGGGGTCTCGACCTGACTGCAGTTCGTCGTCGTAACCGACTTGAGTGGGCAAGTGCTCACATTCGATAGCAAATGTTAAGATACGCTAACCAGCGGGGACTGCCACGCCCACAGACTCGGTTCTATTACCCAGGTAATTTGGATGAACGGGTGGCCAGTGCGCTTGCAGGACCTCTCTGTGGTATAAAATCTTCATAAATAAATAAAAAGAACCGAAAAAAGAAGCTACCACTGAGGTGTCCCGCATAGGAATGGAAAAGAAAACCGCTCGGTTTGAGGAGCACAACGCAGTCTGTAGTCCTTTTTGCTTTCCAAAAAGAGTGTGCTGGAAAGGTAAGACTCGCCCCCAGCTGCAGGTTTCCGTAGTGTAGCGGTTATCACGTTCGCCTAACACGCGAAAGGTCCCCAGTTCGAAACTGGGCGGAAACAGCAAGTTGCCATTTTTTCCAGAATTGCTTAAGCCGGGCTCTGTTGCCTTCTTACGCAACACAACAAAGGCATCGCCGGCCAAGAGATGTTAGCAGCTTCAATGGTAGTGGTCATCACGTTCGCCTAACACGCGAAAGGTCCTCGTTTCGGAACCGAGCAGAAACATCTGCCTTCTGTTCTTTAAATGAAAAAAGTATGAACTCTTTGCGACGTCAGTGGGATTTGGATCTCTTTACCATTATAAGCGTTTCACCAAGTGTGCACCTAAAGATTTCGGTCTCGCCATGGTTTCTAAGTTTCCGTAGTGTGGTGGTTATCACGTCCGGCCCACACGCGAAGGGTCCCCAGGTCGAAACTGGGCGGGAACAGCCCGTCTCTTTTCCACAACTGTTTAACGAGGTTTCTGTTGGGGAGCAACTCAACACCAAAAAGGCCTTGCTGCCAAGAGGCGTGAAGACAATCACTAAAGGTGTAGTTGATGCAAAAGTCAAAGAGCCCTGTTTCTGTTCTCCGTTTCTACCATGGGATTGACATCCCGTGGTAACCAGGAATTCACAAGCTTCAGTCTGGATCCAGAACACTTAAAAAGAGATGATGTCAACACCTCAGAGGACTTCAGATGATGCCAACCCTTAAACAACATACAGCCCTACCGACTTTTGCTACTGATTTATAGTGTTCCTTGTCTGTTTGATTGCGTCATTAATTGATCTTTACCGCACATCTCTGCCATACGTACATCAACTTGACATAGTCACCACTAGTAAGCTAATACTAAATACACTGACCAAAACGATAAACGCAACACTTTTGTTTTTGCCCCCATTTTTCACGAGCTGAACTCAAAGATCTAAGACTTTTCTATGCACAAAACAGGCCTATTTCTTTCAAATATTGTTCACAAATCTGTTTAAATCTGTGTTAGTGAGCACCACTTCTTTGCAGACATAATCCATCCACCTCACAGGTGTGGCATATCAAGATGCTGATTAGACAGTATGATTATTGCACAGGTGTGCCTTAGGCTGACCACAATGAAAGGACACTCTGAACTGTGCAGTTTTAGCACACAGCACAATGCCACAGATACTGCAAATTTTGAGGGAGCGTGCAATTGGCATGCTGACTGCAGGAATGTCCACCAGAGCTGTTACCCGGGAACTGAATGTTCTTTTCTCTACCATAAGTCGTTTGCAAAGGCGTTTCAGAGAATTTGGCAGTACATCCAACCGGCCTCACAACCACAGACCACGTGTAACCATACAAGCCCAGGACCTCCACATCCAGCATCTTCACCTCCAAGACCGTCTGAGACCAGCCACCCGGACAGCTGCTGCAAAAATCGGTTTGCATAACCAAAGAATTTCTGCACAAACTGTCAGAAACCGTCTCAGGAAGCTCATCTGCATGCTCGTCGGCCTCATCGGGGTCTCGACCTGACTGCAGTTCGTCGTCGTAACCGACTTGAGTGGGCAAGTGCTCACATTCGATAGCAAATGTTAAGATACGCTAACCAGCGGGGACTGCCACGCCCACAGACTCGGTGCTATTACCCAGGTAATTTGGATGAACGGGTGGCCAGTGCGCTTGCAGGACCTCTCTGTGGTATAAAATCTTCATAAATAAATAAAAAGAACCGAAAAAAGAAGCTACCACTGAGGTGTCACGCATAGGAATGGAAAAGAAAACCGCTCGGTTTGAGGAGCACAACGCAGTCTGTAGTCCTTTTTGCT
>VONZ01003480.1:0-20761 GCA_012976165.1 Labeo catla
GGTCCCATTTCTAATCAAACAGTCAACTCTGTGGGAATTTCAGGAACTGACATCACATGTCCTGTAACGCCCCCTCTGGAAGTAAGAGCTCCTGGATGCAAGCCATTTTTTCATAAATTCACAATCACACCAGGAGCTCCACTAAATTTACTGGGAAGATATATAATGCACAAATTGAATATGGATATTAAATTTACTGATAACCAGGTTGCCATGTAAATTAATTTTTACAGACATCCACGCAAGAAACAATTATTGTCTTAATAGGGCTGTTGAAAACAGTACATTTTTAAAATGCTGATGACTTAAAATACTGACTTCCCCAACACTGCAACATTAACTGCTCTCATGGATGGTGTTCACTCTTGTACTAAATGTCTACCTATCCCTTTCTCTCGTTTGTCTCAGGATTTCCAAAGGACACAATCTCCAGATAAGGCTCTTTGATTTGCACAAGCTCATTCAGGTAAATCTGCACAAAAACTCTACAAATGCAGTAAAACAGGAAGATAATGTTAATAATAATGCATCTGCAATGTTAAATCAACTCAATCTAGTACAACTTTTTCTGAGGAGCCTTTGTGTCAAGAGATTATGTTCCTTTATGTAAAATATTTAGTTGGTTAATTTAGTTAAATTTAGTCAAATATAGGTTACCTCTCAGTCAGTCACATTCGCCGTTACGTCGACTGACTTCATGGGGTCTCACTTGGGAGCCCAATCGCCTCTGAGCTTAAGAAGAAAAGGCCAATGAACATTGACAAGTGGAATTTGCATGCCAAGCCACTTCCCTGTACACATGGGCATATAAGATGGTAGCGTGCATCCACTCATTCAGATTTTTGCTTCAGTCACGTGTGAGCTCTTCCCTGCACACTACCCTCGATGGTGGGGCAGCCAGGGTGTACGTTGACGTACCCCAGGTGGAGCATGCGGTTGCGGTGCATCTTTTCCCGCAAAATGCCGCCACCTGGCGGAACCATCAGCACCTCCCGTCCAAGGCCTGTAAGCTGTCGTCAGCACTCACTGCCAAGGCTTACAGCACTGCAGTTTGAATTAGAAAAAAAACCTTGAACAAACAATTTCACACATTTTAATGCGTTCATAGCAGAAACTATTTAACCGTTAGTCAAGAGAAATCAGACTTTAAACAAAGACTTTGAACAACTTCTCAGGAACTAAACAGGAAAAATTACAACATTTTCTGACTTGGTTGTATGTTACATCAAATGTATGCTGCAAATATGTATGGAAGAGGAGGGTAAGTTGAGCCAGTGGGTAAGTTGACCCAGCCCCTGCATTTTGGCAACTGTATGTTTTTACTTTCATGTGACCATATATTTTGGAGCCAGCCTTCATTTCTGGCAGACAGTGGAAAATAGAAACACATGGGAGGAGTGGGAGGCACCTATTTACTCTAAAAACTGTTTAGGCTTGTCAAAGTAAAATTTTAGCACAACAGATATAATGACTGTTACATCAAAACAAATTTATCATGATCTAAAAATATTTATGATGCATATGGTTGATTTAGCAACATATGAAACCATGCAAATCATTTAGCTATTTTTCCCAAAATGCCAGCTATGGTGCAAAATGAGCTAGATTTGAGCCTGGGGTAAGTTGAGCCAGTACTTTAACTTACCCCTCAAGGCACTGAAGTTAAGTTAAATCTCTGAAGTATAAACTGGTATTTTAATATAATAGTACACAACTGCTTTAGAGATGCACATAGAGATATTGTTTGTAGTTAATTTAATAGCATTTGACAATTTATTTTGCAATATGGTGTTGTAGCAAAAGGTTTGTAATTATTGCACAAAGTCTTTATACTGCTAGATACCAAATTCTTCACATTTTGATTTTTGTTGATCATCATCAAGCGAAGCAAAGCAATCTGATTACAGAACTACTTACTGGCCATAAAAGATAAATATATACAACATTATAAACAAAGCCTGACCAAAAATTATTATATTTTTAGAATAACGTGACAAATTCATGATGTTTCTGTCGATATATTCTTATGAATACTTATGATTTTTCAGGGTCAGCCACAATTTGATCATGTCATAATGTCATTATGTGAATCACAATGTTTTTATAAATTATATTTTATTTATAAGAACAATCAGAGGAGAAGGCAACCTGTGCATCAGTAAAGAAAAGTTATTGGTGTATGTTGTTCAAAGCTGTTTGAGAAATGGAGAGTGTAGATTTCAAGTTTAGACTGAGTGCTTTTGTGTCACTGTTGCTTGTGAGGCCACTGAAAAAGTTTGTTTGCCTGTTTAATACAAAGGACAAGATGACAAGGCACTAGATCTGGTCAGATCTGCAAACGTTAGAAAGGGCTTCACAAGGAATCAAGTAGAACGTTAAAGAGGTAGTCAAAAATGAAACCAAATAGTTGTTGGTCACCACTGACTTTCTTAATATAGGGGAAGAAAAATACTTTGGAAGTCAAAGGGGATCAGCATCAGTTTGGTTTGGGAGATATCCCTTTAATTCAAGTAAGTTCTACTTAATTTTTATAGCCTGTTTTCCAAGCATCATAAAATTCAAACACATTTGTAAGTTTCATTTAATAACAATACTGCAGAGATGTTATAATGGGAGTGTACAACTGAAAAATGTAGAACAGCCAAATACTGTATAGTTGTTGAAGGTAAGAACACAATCAGCATGGAAAAAAACGAAAGAACTGTTTCTTGAGCAGCAAATTAGCATATTAGAATGATTTCTGAAGGATCATGTGACACTGAAGAGTAATGTTTTTGACAGTGTTTATCAAATAAATGCAACATTGGTAAAAAGAAGAATCTTCTTTCAGAAATATTAAACAAAAATTCTCTCCTTTTCTCCTGTTTGTCTCAGCATGAGATCAGCAGCTCCCCTCTTGCTCCTTTTCATTCTGGCTCTCAGTGATCAAGCACATTGTCAGAGCTTTACTGAATTTAAGAGGAAACACATCCTCCAAATTCAGTTCGATACCAAGAATGTACATGCTTGGAGGAAGCATCTATTGCACAATAAACTCTGTGAAAGAACTGAAACACAATCGTTCATCAAGAGCCGTGTGGAAAATATCAAACAAATCTGTACTGGTATAGTAAGTAATTATACCGAAAGTACAGATTTCTTTGAAGTGTACATTGTTAAAAGTGCTAAGGAAATAAAACCAAAGTGTATCATTGAACACTGTACTTCAGGCAAATATATTGTTATTGTTAAATGTGAGGGGAATCTACCTGTGCATTATGATGGTCAACACATTGATAAGAACACAAGTCCTCAGCCTTGCTTTTAAAGAGCATGATCACAGTCTGAGTGAGGATCTGAAGGAGGAGGCTTTAAAATGTTGCTTTTAACCATTTATTAAAAATGTTGCTACGCCACATGCTTAAATTGGATATAAAAAAGCATCTTAATAAAGCTTTTTTTGCAGAGCAGTTTTGTAAAATGTACACATATCAAATGTACACCCTGAATCCAATGTAAATCACTTTGAATAAAAGCATCTGCCAAAAGCATACATGTATGGTTACTGTTATTTTGTGAAATTATATTGATTATCTTCAATGTGTGACATACTGTAAAATGCTGTCAAGTAACTCCATTCTACAAATTAAAAAAACAGGGACAATATATCTGTTTTTTTATTGTTGTGTTTTCCATAATATCATAATTAGTAATTACAATGATATTTTAGGATCAAACTTACCCTAGTTTATTGACTACAATTCACCAAAATCACATTATGAAATGCAAATAGTAACTGTTGCAAATAGTAAACAGATCAAAATAGGATTATAACAAAAGTCAGTGAAAGTTTATACCCATATACGGAAGTGCAATATATTCACAAACATGTGAAACATTGTTCAATATATTGAAATATATTTTAAAAATATATTTTCCAAATGCATATAATTCCTAACTAAAAATTTTCTGTTCATGTTGCATGTATAAATATATGTACGTATATGTGACAATATATTTCATGTTTCATGTCATTTAAGCCTATAAAATATTATACATGATATGAAATTTGTCACATATGCATGGGCACCAGAAGCAAAAAAAAAAAAAAAATGTATATATAGAGAGCAAAACCCACTTCATTGCTCCCCAAAACTAGCCCAAATTGTATTTCATGGGGGTCCCTCTGGTTTAAAAAAAAAAAAAAAAAACACATTCCAGGAGGTAAAATTTGCATTTTTGGTGCAGCTTCCCTGGGAAATCTAACGTTCCACGTTTTTGGGAAATATTACATTCACATTTTGCTCAGCCATCGATCTACTGGACACAAGTGGGTGGGGCCAACTATGCAATGATGTAAAAGTAGGTGTTGTTGTTTTGCTTCAGATACAGTAGTATGAAAATGATTGCACCCCTGTGACATTATATACATGCTGTTTTATTGATGATTGGGACAATTTAGGTTTTGAAACTTGCAAGATATATATTTGTGTTTCTAAACAATTGTTGCCATTTAAATATTAAATTGGATTTTATAGTATTATATATAATAAACTCAATACATCTGAACATTGAATTTTATTAATATATTTATTTTCAACACATATGCTTTAACAGTCTAATTCTATTTAGAATGAACACTTGAGACACAGTTCATTACAACACACTTGGTATATAATCAAGTTTCAGGGAAAAGTAATTTAATAAATATTAAATACATTTTAAAAATAATTTACAGCATCAGTACTTTATGCCTATAGAAACAGAATTGTAATAATAAAAGTGCTAATATTTACATTTGAAATCAATGAACAATGTTGAATTTTATCTAGAAATTTCATTCTTTCTTTTTCTTTCTTTCCTTCCTTTTTTCTTTCTTTCTGCAGCAGCAGCACTGCATATCCTTTGATGTTGGTCTATTATGTAGTCAGCTCATACCGATTGAGAAATTTGAAAATGTAGTCTACTCTCAGCCCCGGCAGACACACAAATATACTCTTCTGTTTCATCTTGCTGGCAGGAATGGCTATTAGAGGGCCAACAGTTTTATCAACAGCAACAAAATGCCATGGGTTGCTTAAGGATGAGAAAAAACAATGCTTTTGCTTCGGAAAATAGTTGCCAATAGCACAGCACATGTCACCGCTCCCTAATCTGCAAAGATAAACCTTCTCATAAACCTTTGTGGTCTGCCAAGTGCAGTGATTTCTTCAAACTGTTCTACCATTTGAACTGTCTTCTTAGGTATAGGTAACATCTCAAATTTTTTTTGAGATTTGCCATAGACTGGAAGCGCCTTTTCTAGCAGAAAGGTTTTGCAAATCTGTAAAGCTACACCCTGCGTGCTCTTAACCATCTCAAGCAATTCTCGGTTGTAGTTTTCAAAAGCAAAAGCGGAATGAGTCCAGAGTGGCCCCCAGTCTTTAACACTTTGGGCCAAATGCAGACAGAGATGGATGTTGAATGTCATTACAAACACCATAAAGTCCTTCCACTTCCTGCACAAATGCATTAAGCAGTTTTTAAGCTTTGGTGATTTCTTCTCAAGTGATAGATTCTGAGAGGAGCAAAACAACACCGTTCATAAGTTTTGCCCAGTGGACAAGGAACCTTTCAGGGAGTGTGCCTTTTAACACAGGTACACTGTAGAAGAACAAACACATGTACCACTCCTGTGCTTTCCAAAAATGCCTTTCGGTCACAGATCGAGGGATTCTAGAAACATCACGGGGGGGTTGAATGCTGCATAGTCTATTGTCCACTTCTGAGACAGATTTTCCAATATACCATGGCTTTCCACTATTCTCACCACAGAACCACAGGTTAGCACAGGCCCTGGCAACACCAAGTAGGATACAGTGCATGTAGTCTGGAATTCAGCCATTTATGATGTCAAAGCCTGGTAACAATGAAAGTACTGATGGCCCTTTAACACCCATTACAGGTGTGGACGTCTCCAATGCCCTTTCAGCAAAATTGATGGTTTGAGTGTGACTTTTTAAGTCACACTTTGTTTCGAAAGGGTAAACCCTTGTTTTGCCTTGTCCTTTTTCTACCACGACTCCTTTCTGCACACAGAATGAGCATTCAGATTCCCCACTGAAGTGTTTGAAATTTTGTAAAAGTGGCCTGGCAACAGAATCGCTGACTACAATCAAAGGAAGAACTTTAGTTGTGTATGTCACATTTCCAACAGACCATCTGAAGCCAGCCTGTTCCAAGTGAACACATTCTGTCACAAAAGGTTCAAGAAAAGTATTCATGTTTGGCTTTTTCTCACCAACCCAGAGCGCATCTCACTGCTGGGTCAAGTTCATTAATGGTATAGAGCAAGGGCCAAATACTGCACTTAGATGAGTGATAGAGTGGTGCGCCATCACAGCTAAATGTTAGTGATAGGTAGTCCACACTGCCATGTGATTTCATGTTTTTAAAGCTTTCTTGTACAGCTGGCCATCATAGATGTCACAGACAGAAGTCTTCTGAGGTGCAGGTGCTAGGATGTGTGCACCAGAGTATGTGAGCGGAGTGGAGTGGGAGCGGAGCACGGAGTGGAGCGGTGTGATTTTTAATGGAGTGAGGAGCGGAAATTTTAAAAGTCTGAGCGTTGTGGTTTTTACTCGCTCCAAGAACGCTCCACTACCGCTCCATCATGAGTACAATTCATGACAACGACCCATAATATAACTGCATATATAGCAAGAATTCACGTGTTAAACATAGCCTATTTAACTAGCTTGATAGAGATGGATCACTCAAATCAGCAAGAATGTGAAAACTAGGATGACGGCAATGGACATGAGCAGAAAGTTATAGTTTTCAATGAATTAGTTTGTTCTTTCAAGATACTGAATATTTTCAAGTGAAAGCATGATTTAAACAAGTACAACACTTATTCACACGCAATCGCTCTCTCAATAATGCATTCAAACAAATGTAAACTTACTGTGGTACTTCATCTGTATATCCGATTTCGAATGAGAAGAAATCTATAAGAAATACAGCGACCTGTACGTAAAATAACTAATGCAACATATTATTATTATTATTATTATTATTTTTATTTTATCACAAACATTTGCACTGCAAAAAGCAGCAATTATACATTTTAATGCTGACTGGCAACCCTGTTAGCTTGGCACACTTGTGTTCCAATAAGCCACTTTAAAACTATACTTTTGTTTTATTTCTGTTATTTTCTTCTTTTAATATACATTATGAACAGAACTGTGGTATTTCAAACATACTGATATAGTTTAGACACGGAGCGGTGTTTCTGGTGTCAGTGAGCGAGGAGTGGAGCAGGAGTTGGAAACGGTGAACCCGGAGCGGAGCTGGAGCAGAGTGCTTATAAAATGCACCGAGCACGGAGGGGAAATTGTTGTCGCTCCACTCCGCTCACATACTCTGGTGTGCATGAATTTCAGCATTTTGCAACGTATTTGAGTTGGGCTTGCAGGGGTAGTTCAATGAAAAACTAGATGAGTAAAGTTTGAGAACAACTTGAAAACATTTTAATAGCTTAAAGTAGTTCTAAAGTTTAAAGTTTGAGTGTTTGGAAGGCAATAAAGTCAGTCAGAAAGACAGATGGACAGACAGACAGATAGATAGATAAGACATTATAGATAGATAGATAGATGATGGATGGATGGATGGATGGATAGATAGATAGATAGATAGATAGATAGATAGATAGATAGATAGATAGATAGATAAACAGAGATTAAAATAAACTTTTTAACACAGCTATAAATTTTTGAGTTGGAGATGTTTTGGCTGCTTAACCTTAAGTTGAAATGTCTTGTATATTTTTCTTAATGCACTACAGCATGATGTCTGTACGTAAATACTTAGAAAAATGACAACATTGTGAAACTTGAAATAAGTACATAGATTTTAGTTATTTTATGTGTGTGGGGAGATCTGGAAAAAGATGAGACTGACTTGGTAAATGAAGAAGGACATTTTTATTATATTATATTATTTTATTTGTATTAATTATCAGTTATACCAAACAGAGTTATTATCTACCATTCCTTTTTTATTGCAGTTACTCTGTATTTAACATTTTAACAATAACAAATTAATAATAACGGTAACATACTAATAATTAGGAGTAAAGGTAAACTAAAGAATTAAAACAAAAACAAGGAGACTGAATATACTAATTATACTGAATATTAATATAACATTTTAACATTTGGGATCGTTTGAAGCTGCATTTAAACTGCATTTTGGAAGTTCAAACTCGGGGCACCATAGCAGTCCATGGAGAAAAATGCTGAAATGTTTTCTTCAAAAATATAATTTCTTTACAACCGAAGAAAGAAAGACATGAATCTTGGATGACAAGGTGGTGAGTACATTATCTGTGAATTTTTGTTTTAGAAGTGGACTTCTTTAATTAATAACCAAATGCTTTGAAAATCATTAGCTAATGTCCATTGCACATATAGATATTCATAAATGTGAATAAGTAGGTTGATATGCACCAATCCAATATAGCCTACGGCTTATAAATAGCAGCCAGAAAAAAATGTTTCTTTAACCCCTTAACTGTCAGCGCCCCCCCTTACCACCCCCTTTTTTTAACATAGATGTGAAAGTGCACTATCTAAACTTAAATTGTTATAGTTCATGAATGCTTTTAAATGCAGACATAAGGTTTATCTCTTTTTAAAGAAGATAATCAGCAGCTTATAGCTCATTAAATAAAATCAAGTATAAAAAAGTTATAGTATAGTTATAGTGTAAATTTACTGTAAAGAAAATGTAATGTACTTTTTAATTTTTATATAAAATACCTATTTTACAAAATGCTTTTTAAATCCAAAATTGCTATAAAATTAAAATTAATTGATGTAGAGTTTTAAGGTTCACTCTTGCCATACATTTATCTATTACTGTTCCTACATAATCTGTAACAAATAACAGTGGTAAAATATCTTTTTAGGAGTTTTAGACCTTTCCAATGAGAAATAGTTTATCATGATTAGATTAGGATATAAAGGGTTACTCCTTGGCATGTTTCTGGATGTTGATCGTGTTAATTACATTGCTAACTATAGCAGGGCCAGAGAGCTGTCAGAATGCATCCAAAATATCTTAAATTGACAAACAATGCTTTTATGGGTTTGGAACAACATGGGGGTTGTGATTAATGACAAAATGTTCATTTTGAGGTGGAGTAACCCTTTAATTGTAATATAAAGAAGGTGTCCAGCTAGCAGGATGGTAGTGTTGCACGATAAATTGAATGCGATTATCATGCGTGTTTAGTCAGTAAAGCTGCTTCTGTGATTTTTAAAATCGCTCATAATCGCATGCAATTCACCTGCAATTTGGCATAGCTTGTCAGTGATTTATGGCTCTGTGTATTAATTTCCACTCCAGCTGAACGCACCTGATGGAGATTTACTACTAATCACAGAACCGGCTTTACTGACTAAACGCGCCTGACAATCGCATGCAATTCATCGTGCAGCCCTACAGGATGGTGAAAGTTAAGGGGTTACATTCCCCTGGTATGGTGTTTGTCCTGCTGACAACACAACAGTACCCATAAACGTTGTTGATTTAATGCACAATTTCTACAGTCTTTAGTTCATCTAAAAGCAAAAAAGTCCCTTTTGAAGCAGCTATTTTCAATCAAGCAAGTACAGTTTATATCCATTTAACCCTTGTGCACAGCCTTTTTACCCTTGCTCTTCCCACATTGCTCACATTTACTTCTTACATTCATCTACACACACACACACACACACAGGAGACGAGAGGTGAGTGGCAAACCAAATTAACGTTTTATTAACAGAGTTGGAGATCACATAAATCAAGTAAAAACAGTAATTAGTAAATCTTAGTTGAATGTCCTTGCAAGGATGTGGAGATGATAGACCAGCTGGGAAAGCCACGTAGAAACCAGTGAGCACAGGAGAGTTCGACGAGGGGGAAAGCATGCGGTCAGGAGCTGTCGTCAGGGATGTGAACGGTAGACCCAACAAGGGGGAACTGAGAAGAGGGTCCTTATATAGGGCGTGGCTAACAAGGATCAGGTGCAGGTGATTAGAACTCAGGGGAAGATGAACGAGTGGGCGGTGCTACTGGTGACGTGGCAGATGGATGTGGCTGTGGTGAATGCCTGACACTACCCCCTCCTCCAGGGGCAGCTCCCGATGCCCCAACACGACGCCGAGGACGACCACGACTGCGAGGGGCAGGACGATCCGGGTGGTCGTGATGGAAGTCCAGTAGGAGAGTAGGGTTGAGCACATCATCTCTGGGAACCCAGGATCATTTTTCTGGTCCATACCCCTCCCAGTCGACAAGATATTCCAGGTGGCCTCCCCGACGCCGTGAATCCAAGATCTCTTGGACCATATAGATGGAAGGTTGGTCCACGACTTCTGGAGAAGGGGGTTCCGCATCAGCTCCCGGAGTTTCTGTGGCAGATGGAAAGAAGGGTTTAAGGAGGGAAACGTGGAATGTGGGGTGAATGCGGTACCTGGGTGGGAGCTGAAGCTGGAATGTGACGTCATTGATCTGCCTCAGGATCTTGAAGGGACCTATGTAGCTCTTGTGTCCACACTGCCCGCTGGAGATGGTGATAAGCTGTCTCCCACACTCTCTCGCTCTCCTGAAACCAGTGGTCAGCAGCTGGAACATTTGAGGGTTCCTCCATCCAGGGAAATAGCGGAGGCTGAAAACAGAGTACGCACTGGAAAGGTGTTAAGCCAGTGGTATCTTGGCGGAGGGAATTCTGTGCATACTCGGCCCACGGGAGGAACCTGGTCCAGCTGTGTTGGTCCTCATGACAGTATGCCCGGAGGTAACGTCCCAGCTCTTGGATCTTTCTCTCTGTCTGGCCATTGGTCTGTGGGTGATAACCGGAAGACAAGTTAACTGAGACACCAAGTAGCTTAAAGAAAGCTTTCCAGACATGGGAGATGAATTGAGGGCCGGGTCCGACACAGTCTCCTCCAGAAGGCCAAAGTGATGAAACACCTGCTGGAAGAGATGTTCGGCAGTCTCCAGCGCTGTAGGTAATCCTTTCAGGGGGAGAAACTTGCATGATTTTGAAAAAAATAAAAAATAAATTATGTATCGATCAACGATGACCAGCACACGTGTTACCTTCCGAGTTTGGGAGGTCGGTCACAAAGTCGATTCCAAGATGGGACCAGGGCCTCTCAGAATGGGTAATGGTACCAGTTTTCCTGTGGGTAGCTGGCGGGGAGAGTTAGACATAGCACAGACAGAGCAGCTCTGGACGTACCTGATGGTATCTCGGTGCATACTGGGCCACCAGTAATGAGTCTGAAGGAGCGAGAGGGTCCAGTTGCTGCCTGGATGTCCAGAGCCCGGAAACTGGTGAGCTGTGCCAGTCTTGATTCCAGATGATGGGGCTGACAATTAGGTTTGGTGGAATTACGGGTTCTGGCTCAGAGGGAGAGTTGGAAGAGAATTGACAAGAGAGGGCGTCCACGGTGACATTCTTGGAACCAGGTCGGTATGTAATCTTTAAGTTAAAGTGTGTGAAGAGCAGCGCCCATCGGGCTTGTCTGGGATTTAGTCGTTTCGCTTCTCGTAGGTACTAGAGGTTTTTGTGGTCCGTGATGATGGTAAATTGATGGGCAGCCCCCTCTAACCAATGACGCCACTCCTCCAGGGCCAACTTGATGGCAAATAATTCTCGATTTCACACGTCATAGTTTTGCTCTGCCGGAGACAGCTTACAGGAGAAGAATGCACAGGGATGGAGGATAGGAGGCTCACCGACCACTTGAGAGAGCACTGCACCCACTCCAGTGGTGGAAGCGCCTGTAAACGGGAGTTCTGGATCTGGATGATGTAGCAGGGGTGCGGTGCTGAAGATGTTCTTGAGACGTTGGAAAACTTCATGGGCAGCGGGGCTCCAGGTAAGATGTTTCGGTTTGCCCCTCAGGAGGGAGGTTAACGGAGCTGTAGTCCTTGATGAAGCAACGGTAGAAATTGGAAAAACCCAGAAAACATTGGAGTTCCTTTATACTGCAGGGTTGAAGCCATTCCTGAATGGCGTTGACTTTCCCCTGGTCCACTTGCACACCCTCGGCACTGATGGCATAACCCAGGAATTGTACTGATGGTTGGTGGATCTCGCATTTGTCCAGTTTGAGATACAGACTGTGATTGCGGAGTTTGTGAAGGACCTGCTGGACGTGCTGGCGATGTTCGGCCATGTTCCGGGAGTAAATCAGAATATCATCAATGTAGACAACGACGGAACGATGGAGGCACTCCCAGAACACCTCGTTCATAAATGTTTGGAAGACGGAAGGACTGATGTGTTACAAAGGCTGTCTTCCATTCGTCTCCCGCACGAATACGAATGAAGTTGTAGGCACTCCGCAGGTCCAGCTTCGTGAAGACCCTGGCTCCACGAAGCTCTTCGAGGGCAGCAGGGACCAGGGGGAAGAGGATAGGTTTGTTGAAGGATCTGGGAGTGGAGTTGCCGGTAATCTATCTCCATCCTTCTTACCCAAGAAGAAACTCGAAGCGGCCGGTGAGGTAGATGGCTGAATACATCCTTGATTTAGAGCCTCCGTGATGTATTCCTCCATCGCCTGGCGCTCCGGGATGGACAGAGGGTAGACACGTCCCTTGGGTAGTTAAGCTCCAGGCAGCAACTTGATGGCACAGTCCCATGGCAGATGAGGTAGAAGATGGGTGGCTGCTTGCTTACTGAACACATCCTGGAACGCCGCATACTCCGCTGGGATTTCAGGACTGAAAGCTGGTTCAGGACTCTCCACGTGGGTAGATGCCACCAGAGCTGGAAAACTGTATTTCCCCCTTATGAAATAATCCAACTTGTAGGGTGATGAATGACGTACTTTCCCACACGCGATTGTTTTTTTCCTGAATTGTCTTCACAGAGTAAACTTGGAAGTGGCGACGACAGGAGAGTTGGAGTTGGTTTAGACATTCCTGGGAGATGAAGTTGCCGGAGGAGCCCGAGTCAACCAGAGCGGTAACAGAGAGAGAATAATCAGAAGTATGCAGAGTGACTGGTAATAGTGTGAGGCTGGCAGTTTCAACTTCGGATTGAATGGTACTCACCACCGGGCGTGGGGGTCTGATGGGGCAGGCACGGATGTGCCCATGTTGTCCACAATATAGGCGTAAGCCTAATGTGATGCGGCGATTCCGTTCAGTACGTGAGAGACGAGTGGTATCAACTTGCATGGGTTCTGGTACTGGAAAGCTAGCAGCTACCGTGGCGGGCTGAGGAGCGGTTACCGGTGGCTGGCAGGCAGCTAATCACTGGGAAACTCTCGTTGTTAGCTGTAAGAAGGATTCCAGTCCAATGCTGTCATCGTATAGAGCCACGGTGGTGCGAATTTCTGGATTAAGTCCTTGCCGGTAAGCGCCCAGCAACATACAAGTGATAACCTCTCCCCAAGAATGATGGATCCATGAGGTTGCTGACAACATCGTATGACAGACCCTGTCCTGAAGTGAACTGGCTCTTTCCAGTGTAGATGGCAAAATCACTGGTGTACCCATTGCTGGAGTCTGCAAGCACAAACAACTTCACGCCCCACTTGATTGGCTTTGCCTTCATATATTGTCTGAGTCCAATTTTGGCTTTCGTAGCCACCATTCTTTCATCTATGGCAATTTGCTTCCTTGGCTGCCACAGTGCTCATGTTCGGGGTTATTCATGTGAACAGTTCTGCCTATCGCCATGAATCTATGAATCTGTCTCTGGTCATCACAGAAGCAGGAAAGTGTACGCTAAGGTGTGATGCCTTCCTCCAGTAGTCTCTGACTTTTGGCAGTTTCAGAAGTGCCATATAAATCATAAGGCCTACATATTTCAGGAATGTGTCAGGCTTCAGCTCTTCCCACACAAACTTCTTTCCTTTAGACTGCTCCTTTTCTGCATTTATATTGGTGTTATTGCAGATTATTCTGACAGCTGTATCATTAAAAAACTGTCTGAAAATTTGTGCAGGTGAGTATGTTACACCAACAAAACCCTGTAATCCAGGGGCTCTTTTTGGGAAGAAGTTCGGTTGCTGCTGGGCAGTGTCCGCCACCTCAGGTCCATTCCACCCAGGCCCTTGCTCCTGTGGCCCATGAAGTGCATCTCCCCATCGCCTTTCAGCTCCACTTTCTCTTCTTGTTCCTCTGCCTCTTCTTCTTCTCTCTCTCCCTCTCTCTATTCTGTTTCCTGGTCCCCTTTCACTTCCAATTTCTCTTCTTTCTCCTCTGCCTCTTCCTCTGCTTCTCCTTCTTTCTCTTCCTCTCCCTCTCCCTATTCTGTTTTCTGGTTCCCTTTCACCTCCACTGTCTCTTCCTCTCTCAGTCAGGGGAGCTGGTATGGAGTGGTGTGCCCTCAGTCTCCTCTGCTCGAACTCTGGACCCTCCTGGACACCTTCAGCCTGTATGCTGATGGGGACTGTGGGCAGCGCATCCCCTCTCTCATCTTCTCGGCTAAAACAAAGAGTGAAGAATGTGATTATACATGTGAATTTTATGAATTACATTTTCTTTCTTTCTTTTATTTATTTTATTTATCAGTGCCTTTTTTTCTCAAAAAATCAACTCTAATGCCTCATCCGATGTGTACCGCTGTTTCGCCATTCGTGTTTGTGTTGTGGAGTCATGTTGTGGAGAATTTATTCATGCAAAACCTTTACGTATTTATCCGTAATATCCCTGCATGCAAATAGCACTGACTTTCACCCGGTCTCTGGTCAAATTTCTAAATAAACACGCTGATTGGTAATTCACATAGAAAAAAGTCTATGTTTATTGGCTGACTAGATGACACTTTGAACCAATCTGGGCAGGGGGGTGGAACTAAGTATCAACAACTTGTTACTTTGCTCAGAGACACCAATCGCATAGCTTCTTTTTGACGAATCAACGCTGTCAAAATATAATGATGTAATTACATTCACTACGGAGCCTGTAGACATACGTTATATCGCTGAAAAGCTGTGAATCTCATCATTCCGATGGTTTTTGAATCACACAGATTGGATTAGCAGTTCAAAAGTTATTGAACATTTAAGAGCAATAGTTATTTTTAGCCGCGGGCGGCTGTCTTGGTCTTTGAGGGTTAAATCAGATTCATTTTTTATGTCGCTATGAGTTCCTTGTAAAAATGTTACTTGAGTATCTTTAAGCCTAAGAAATTCAGATAGTAAAGCTCTTTTCCCCCCATCCCTCAACCATTTACATTTAAAGATCCTAATCTAAGAATCTGCATTGCAAGGGAGAGAGAAAAGAGAAACAGAAAATGACAAAAGCAAAACTAAAATAAAAATAGATCCCACACCCATCTGCTTTATTTAATAAACTTATTAAACTTATTAACATTGTTTTAAAGCGGTGTTTTTACACCCGAGCAGAACCATTTTAATGGATCCAGCAAACTTTCCAAAGTGACTCAATTCTTTCAAAATTTGCTCATTAGAGGTAAACGGAGGCACATTTGAAATGGTGACCTTAGTAGCAGGTGCACTCAAACGCATTGCAACAGAATGTCAGAAACAACAATTCCCTTTTCAACAAGGCTGTGTACGAGTTTCTTATCTTTAAAAAACACCACCACAGCCTTGTTCATTCTGGAAGCCCAAACAATATTTTTTGTGCCCTACAACCTCGCGCATTGCTAGAAGCACGCTTTCTACCGCAAACGCTTGATCCGACGAAAATTTACATCCATTCTTGATAGAGAAACCAGGCGTTCCCTCACCTGAGAGAGACGCCATGGCTTCCCTCATCAATGAAGGAATCATACCGGTGTTCTTTTTTCCCCCCCTTTTTCTCTTGATTCCAAATAATATACCAACATGTGAAAAATTAAACCCCAAAAACCATGAATAGAAAAAGGGAAAAAGATTTAAATTTGAAACCAAATCAAGCATACCGTTCTCAAACCCCACACCACACTTCCACTCCCAGCATGCAATCCACACACAGAGAAAGAGAGAGAGAGCACATTTAATGTTAATTATTCTAACATTTCACATCTTTTTACATATGAAAACCAAGTAATTCTTAGGAAATATGTTTATCATGTTTTCAGAGACTGCAGAAACATTTAAAATATTACACATGTAAAATGGAAGATGAAGGCTGTAATACCAAGGATGAACACAAGATGACCTCATAGGATAAGGAATCTTTTTCAACTCATTCTCAGTCTATCAGAATGACTTAAAAGCATTTTGCTTTTAACCCTTTCAATGCTGCCATTCAACCCAAACTGCCACAGGGTTACTGTTAATGCATGTGCCCACTGGGCACCTTTTTTCTGATGGCACCAGGGTTGCGGATGCGCTGGTGGCGAGGGCCCGTCATCGCTGCTTGCAGCTATATTGAATATTCTTCTTCTGAGCCAAATTTCGGTATCTATCTCCTCCTAGAGCTTTCAAGCTAGAACCACCAAACTTCTATGTACTATTTCCAATCAATTTAGACTAATTTAAGCTTCCACTCTAATATTTCTAGTCTATCTAGCTATCTAAATCATGTTACAGTTTTTCTCAATTGCTTAAACACATTTCTTGAAATTATGCCTCGCTTTTGCGAAACTCTAAACACAAATCCGTAACTTCTAATTCAATTCCCCAAACTTACTATATTCAGGTCAAAATGAAGCTCTCCACTCAAAACAACTTAATCTTGCTGAAAAAAAACAAACTTTGCTGTCAGGCATGACACACAAACCCTCAAAAACACACACACTACAACACAGTTTTACACATTGATGAGATCAATTCAAAACAATACTACGAAAACTGGTAAAACTTGGAAAAAAAATTCACATGATGAACACAACAAATGTATGCATTTGCAAGTGTTTTAATCCTTAATTTATTGTACTGTAGAGTACAGCACAAAACCGCAAACAACAACAAAAATAATTGTTCTGTCCCAGCATCCTGTCTTTGGTCTGGGACAGGCCAAAGAACCTCTTTAACCTCACACACTAAATTGGCCCTGGACAGGCAGCGGGGGTAAAATCCTCTTGCATGCCTGACACAACCCTGGCACGCATCAACTAAAATATATAAGACTGCTTGTTTTCTTGCCCCTGCCCTTCCTATTTCTCTTCCATGTTGTTGTCGTCGTCCTCCTCCTTCTTCTCCTCCTCTTCCTCTTTCACCTCCTACTCTTCGTCTTCTAAATTGCATATTACTGTATGCGGGATATTGATTGAAAAAGACCAGGTAGGATTCACAGTTACACTTTTTACTAGTGGTCTGACGAAAAAAAATATATATATCAACATAAAAAAATAAAATAAAATATAAATACATTACAAAGTCATTGTGAAATAGAAAGGAAAAAGGAAATATGGGCAAAGGCGGAAATATAAATTAGAAAGTCCACTGTCAGAACTTGTAAGTCTTGTGTTGTCCTTTGTCTATATATGTTTCCAATTGAAGGTTCATGAGATGTTGAGATGTACCTTTGAGCTATTTCAGAGAACTGCTTTATCATTGGTTGATCTGTAGTCTCTACATAACTGAAAGTCAGTATTCACTTGAACAATTCATGGCAAATTTACAAAAAGTCTAATAGAAATGTGTAGAATATGCTTGACAGTTTATGACAACTAGATCAAAAATTTAGCATTTACTGCAAAGACATATACGATGAGCTAATGACTTGATGTTTTGAGGGGTAAGACTATAGCACAGAGAACTATATACATGTAATACATTTTGAGCAACATGACAATAGGAACTGTAGGAAACAGCAGAAAAATCAGTTGCATGAATGTACCAAAGCAAAAGCAACTTATTAAAAAAAAAATAGAAACATTTTATGATGTGCACAAGTGACTAGATGATGTGGAGGTTGTAAGTAAAGTAAAGCAAAGTATTTTTGAGAATTTCATTTCTGATCTGAGAAATGCACCAAACTGTAAGCTGACTTTGGCCCTTTTATCTCCATCGAAGGTTCTGATTGGTGTGTGATAAATTTTGACTCCTAGTGTTTCCACTTGGGTAATTGTGTGCTAATTGAGCTCAAACTTTGCAGACTTGAGTGAACAATATTGAATACTAGTGCTTTCTAAATGACCACATGGTGTAAGCACTGAGAAATGTAGGGATTTGTGTGTAGAGTTTTGCAGTTACAGTTCACCAAATCTGACTCATGTGTTAAAGCAGGGGAATAGTGTTTATAGTTCAGGGAAATGGGTGTGCTTTTTGAAAAATGGCATTATGGTTTTGAAATTTTAGTTTAAAAGACTGGTTATAGTGTTTTAGCAATCGAGAAAAACTGTAATGTGTCAATACGATGTGAGGTCTAGTTACCAGTGTGACACTAAAACAGGTAGTAGTAATGGGTACTTTTTACTTAACTACATGTCTGAGCCCATACTTCTTTACTTTACATTTAGTAAAAAAGAGTAGTCAGTACTTCTACTTTTACGAGAGTATTTTTAAACATGAGTATCTGTACTTCTACTTGAGTGAAGGATGTGTGTACTTTTGCCATCTCTGCATAAGACACTTCTTTAAAAACATTACAAATTTTACTGATCTCATCTTTTGAACAGCGGTGTGTATTACAATGTGGAAGTTACATGCAAAATAACTGATAATGACAGTTTAGAATGCATTTAGTGCATTGTAATGAACACAAAATCTTCTTTGAGATGACTTTAAAGGGATAGTTCACCCACAAATTAAGCTTTATAATGGCAGTGAATGGCTGTTGAGATTTTAAAGCAAAATAAAGTGCATTAATCTATCATAAGTGCTCCACACGGCACTGAGGGCTTAAAAAAGGCCTTTTGAAGAAAAATATCCATATTTAAAACTTTATAAACCATAATCTCTGGCCAAAATCTTGACCCTTTTATACCATTCATTTAATAAAGCCTCTATCTGACAAATTACTATGTGCTCACTTAATTTTTTTCCAAGTATCATTTGTCCTCATGCCTTTTGCGAGACATTTTCTTGTGTTTTTCTTCTGCAAGTACTTTTTCCTTCCCATATTTACATGAGAATTGTGACTTGCTTAATAATGTGATAATCTCTTAAATCACCTTGGGTGCATTTCCCAATAGCAACTATGGTCGCAAGTTTCGTCATTACCAATAAAGTTAAGTGAAACTTACGACCATAGTTAGCTAACAATGCTTTTGGGAAACGCACCCCTGTCTGAGACTGATACTAGTTATCTTATAAACACTTTCTTAAAAAAACTAAAGCCTCAATGTTTATTTTACTGAAATACTGTCACTTGCATAATAATTTGGAATGCAATGTATATTTCAAAAGAGCAGTATGTCTGCATTATTGCAATACTGACTTTGCCCAAAGAAATGCAATTGTGAAATTCTGATGTTTGTGTAAGAGCATATTTTCAGAACTAATCAACAGACCCATAAATAAATCGCTGAGGAGAAATTTAGATCATGGAACATATACTTTTTTAACAGTCGCCTTTATCAAATGTAGTAAATATTTGGTATTCAAATATTTAGTACACTAAAAAAACTTTTTGTGACAAAACAGCATATTGCTTAATGAACAGACATGTATTTTTTTTTTTATTTATTTTGTGTTTATTTATTTATTTATTTATTTATTTTGATAAATAATGTATTATGTTACTTGTGTGTTACTTTTTCTTATGCAGGCTTGCTTGTTTGTTTTTAATAAAAAAAGTTTTATTTTTGGCAAATGTAAAGAAGAAATGTAAAGAATTATTTTCTGCTCATCAAGGCTGCATTTATTTAATTAAAAATACATAAAATGAGTAATATTGTGAAATATAACTGCAATTTAAAATATTGTTTTTCTATTTTAATATACTTTAAAATATAATTTATTCCTGTGATCAAAGCTGATTTTTCATCATCATTACTCCAGTCAGTGTCACTTGATCTTTCAGAAATCATTCTAATATGCTGATTTATAATCAATGTTGAAAACAGTTGTGCTGTTTCATTTTGGAAGCTTATCACAGTTTCCAAAAATGTCACTTCAGGACCGTTGTTACAATTTAATCCTATTTAAACTTTTCAGGATTAGTTGATTGGTCAAAGGGATAAAAAAGAACATTTATTTTAAAATAGAAATCTTTGCTTGCTGTATACACAGTTCAAAGTCAAGGTCAGTCCATTTTTTTCTTTGAACTGCTTTCTTTGAATGAAATTTGTTTTCTCCTCAATTTGCTTGTGCATTTGTGGGGTATGCCTAAGCTTTTCTTGAGCTCTAAACACAAATCTGTAACTTCTAACTCAATTCCCCGAACTTACTATATTCAGGTCAAAATGAAGCTCTCCACTCAAAACTACTCAATCTTGCTGAAAAAAACAAACTTTGCTCTCAGACATGACACACAAACCCTCAAAAACACACACACTACAACACAGTTTTACACACTGATGAGATCAATTCAAAACAATACTACGAAAACTGGTAATAAGTGTTGCTTGAAAAAAAAATTCACATGATGAACACAACAAATGTATGCATTTGCAAGTGTTTTAATCCTTAATTTATTGTACAGTACAAAACAGCAAACAACAACAAAAATAATTGTTCTGCCCCAGCATCCTGTCTTTGGTCTGGGACAGGCCAAAGAACCTCCTCAACATCACAGACTAAATTGGCCCTGGACAGGCAGCGGCGGTAAAATCCTCTTGCAAGCCTGATCCAACCCTGGTATGCATCAACTAAAATATATGAGACTGCTTGTTTTCTTGCCCTTGCCCTTCCTATTTCTCTTCCATGTTGTTGTCATCATCCTCCTCCTTCGT
>VONZ01003481.1:0-20752 GCA_012976165.1 Labeo catla
TTTACTTCCAACATCTGAGCCACTGAAGATACAGTGGATTACATTTTTTTGTGAATGCAGTTCACCTGCCGATCTACATATATCCGTCTATGTTCGCGCGAATCATTCGTAATCCAGCTTCACTTACAGCAGAAGTGAGTGAACGGGTTTTTTTATGAATCTTTGCGATCGCCTTTCCTAATAATGTGCTAGTTAGCAAAGTAAACAGGCTCGTCACTCCACAGAGAGAAGAGAGGGGCTGGGCAAGCAGAGCTCAGTAACATTTAAAGCAACCTCGACCAGAACAGGATGAATTTTGCAGAGCTGATTTTGGCAAGCTAAAAAGGGTGTTGTTTTACACTACCATTGAGAATTTTTAACTAAAGTATATTATAGACTTTTCATTAAGACCTTAAAGAATCATATCAACTTGTGGAAAATGGGCATCCGATGAACCTTTTAAACATAGCAGCAGCATTAAGCATCTGAATTTATACAGCTGGAGTAAACACAGTTTAGAGCATGTAATCACTCTGAGAACACGCCGATCATAATGGACATGAAAACAGGTTAAATTAAATTAAATAAACATCTCGTGTTTGCATTACAACTGGGGCTCACCACATACATAGCCATATTTCGGTGTTCACGTTCCTAACTTTAAGTTTGATGTTTTCATTGAAATGAAAATGGCAGGTGCACATGCTTATTGCAGTTATTTCAATGACAGTGTTGGGGGAGAAGGAAATAAGCGCTATCGCTTAAGATCACTATCTATGGTTGTTGTAATGAAATGCATTAGTCGAGTAGTTTCAGAGATATGTGCTTGTGTAAAGTGTGCTCTCCCTGTGCTGTGTAGCATGACGTCATGACAGAAATACAGAGTTCTGGCATGAAACTTTAGATGCCGCAATCCTGATACCTGTAACTTAATCTGACCTAATGGCATCATTATCACATGGCACAGCTGATTGGTTCGTTCCTGTATCAGTAGCCAATGAGCTCACTGCTTAACCTTCAAATATATGACTAGTGCTAACTGCACAAGTAGTTTTGCAGCATGTTTCAGAAACCCTCCACCTTCCCCAGCTCCACCTGTATTGATCTGCTATAAGATAATTCATGTATGCTATGCGGGTTATTCATTTGTTATATGTGTTTTAGTCAGTGTGTGGTGTGTATGCTGGGCATAAAAAAGATCCAAAGGGAGATATTTAATTTTTTTTTTAAAAATCCCTTTCCAAGAACTGCAACAAACGGCTCCTTTAGAAAGGCATAGAAAGGCATAGTTTCTCTTTATCAGTCCAAAATAAGTCCAATAAAGTGCATCCATCCATAATAAAAAGTGCCTCACGTGGCTCCGGTCGGTCAATAAAAGCCTCCTGTAGTGAATTGATCGTTTTTTTGCAAGAAAAATATCCATATTTAAAATGTAAGAATCACTTTAATCTAGCTTGTGCTTACAGTTGTACAGGGAACCTGCTTCTTTGACAAGGGGTGTGGCAGTACTGATAAAAGAAAAACACAAAACCACGTAACCAATACACAAAAACATGGACACAAACATACATTATCCAAAAGCCAAGGAGTACAGATAAGTCTTCTGTCGGGATTTAAAAACAGGGAGGAAAGG
The DNA here is from genome assembly GCA_012976165.1 of Labeo catla. Lineage (NCBI taxonomy): Eukaryota > Metazoa > Chordata > Actinopteri > Cypriniformes > Cyprinidae > Labeo > Labeo catla. The sequence continues at coordinate 1,613 of VONZ01003481.1, forward strand.
CGCAGATCTAATGTCCAGAGGTATGGTGTTCCATAGTCTAGGACCGACTACAGAAAAAGCCTGATCTCCCTTCAATTTTAGGCGAGAGCGAGGTATAAACAAGAAGAGTTTATCCGAGGATCTGAGAAAGCGTGAGGGTTGCTGATAACTGAGAAGTTCAGACAAGTAAGATGGGGCTAGACCATTTACTGTTTTATACACAAATAATAAAATCTTACAATTGATCCTATGCTGCACTGGTAGCCAATTGAGAGATACCAAGATTGGAGAAATGCTGTCTCTCTGTCCTCTTAGTACCCGTCAGCAGTCTCGCGGCTGTGTTCTGGACCAGCTGCAGATGATTCGGCGCTGAAAGATTGAGACCCATATAAGGCGCATTGCAATAATCAGGTCTGGAAGTGATGAAAGAGTGAATAACTATCTCCAAATCCTTAAACGAGAGCATAGATTTTACTTTGACTATTTGCCTTAATTGAAAGAAACTGCTCTTCACCACAGCACTTATCTGTTTTTCAAAATTCAGATCATTGTCATAAATCACACTTATGTTTTTAGCAAAAGGATGAATATTTGCTGACAATATTTGCCCAAAATTATTAGTGATATCAGAGACAGCACCTGGGGCTCCAGAGACAACAATTTCAGTTTTGCTCTCATTTAATTGGGGAAAGTTTCTGCCAGTCCAACATTTAATATCTTCATAGCAATTTAAAAGCTCAGAATAAGAACGATCAGAGCTAAGAGAAATATAGATCTGGGTTTCATCAGCGTAACAATGGTATATGTGAAGCTGTAGACTTGTAGCAGGGTCTACTGTGGGTGTTAATGTCCAAAAAAACAGAAAACAAAAATGATGGCTTAACCCGCAAATTTTCTTCAGTGTAAACTGGTGTTTTATTTACACGTGCACCGATAATCCAGCAGTCCAGCAGTGTAGATATTTACAAGTGCTCAGTCCAAACCAATATATATACACAACACAAAAAAAGTACCAAAATAACCCAAAAATAAAGCAAATAAAGGAAATATAAATATATACAGACTTTACACTTGTATCCACTAATATACAGAGTTTTTTTTTAGCTCACGGCACCGCAGTAGCACGTTCGCTCGACTTGGTTAACAAGTATCATTTGAAGTCTAGCGCCAGGTTTTAAAGGCTAGACTCCGCCCCTTTTCGGGCACGACCATTAACAGGTAAGTTACACCAGTTATTATTTAAACCAACCACTTTAAGATTTATACCATAATATACATTTTAAAACACATCAACACTGTAGTTCCAACCGCCATAAAATGGCCATATATAAGTTGCCACAATTCTATCTCTTTTTACAGATTGACAGATTTGGGTACCCCACAAAACAAACGAACATGGTTTCACCGGGTCATTCGACTGCTGCGCTGGCAAGACGCCAACTGATGACGTCAAAAGCGATCGCCCACCGCAAGCTCCAGTTCGCCAGCACAGCATCTAGTAACCTGGCTACAACAACATGTAACAGACGAATAAAACATAAAACAGTACATAAAGTTTATGTGTGATTTATCCGGATGACTGTATGATGACTGAGGGAACGAATGGAGTGTGGATGACTGACTGATGCTACCCAGCTAGCGTGTGCACCCACTATGCTGAGCCGCATAAACCGGGACTGGAAGGGTGAGTAATGAATGTATGTGTGTGTGCGTGTACATGAGAGCGCCAGCGCTGCCGTCTGCAATGGTAAAGAAAAATCACTTCTTTACAGTATAAAATATTATATTTCCTTGTGATCAAACCTAAAAGGAGCATATACAGACAAAAAAAGAGGGACCCCTGATGTACCCCACAGATAAGCGGTGCGGAAGGACAGGAAGAGTTTCCAATCATCACCTTAACTGATCTATCAGAGAGGTATGATGAGAACTAATCCAATGCTGTGTCCCGAATGCTAACTTTATCCCTTAAACATTGAAGAAGGGTCACATGATTAACTGAATCAAATGCAGAACTGAGAACAAGCAACATCAAAATAGCAGATTTTCCACAGCAAGAAGTATATCGTTTGACACCTTAAGCAGTGCAGACTCAGTGCTATGATGGACTCTAAAACCAGACTGAAATTTTTCTAAAAAATTGTTTTGAGAAACAAATGCAGATTTTCAGAACAATTTTCTCTAAAATTACTAGTAAAATTACAGTACTAGTATGTAATGAATAGGTACTAGTATCTATTTAATAGGTACGAGTACCTAATGAATAAGTACTATTATCTAATAAATAAATGCTAATATGTAATAATAAATGTAATAATTACTAGTAATAATTATGAAAGATACTAGTGTCTGATAAATAAGTACTAGTACCTAATGAATAACTACTAGTATCTATTAAATAGTTACTTATATCTAATTAATTAGTACTAGTATCTAATGAATTGTCACAATGCAACAGGGATGAGACCAGAGGCAGAGCTGAAAGTCCTTGTACGTGTAGAGCGGTGATAGCGAGTCCATATGGGGACAACCACGAAGAGTCCAGGTAATTCACGGAAGAGTCCAATAGAAGAAACAAAGAGAGGTCTGGAGCTAGCATAGGGCTTGTGAAGGGTAGACCAGACAGTGATAGACTGAGGGTGAGAGTCTTTTATAGGGCCGGGCTGATTGGGAACAGGTGTGGAGGATCAGAACTCAGGTGACTGAGAACGGGTGGGCGGTGCTACAGGTGATGTGGAAGGTGGAGGTGGTTGTGGTGAATGCCTGACATTACCCCCTCCTCCAGGGGTGGCTCCTGACGCCCTAACACAACGCCAAGGATGGCCGCGACTGCGAGGGGCAGGGTGATACGGGTGGCTGCGATGGAACTCCAGCAGAAGGGTAGGATCGAGTACATCTTCTCGGGCAACCCAGGATCATTCTTCAGGTCCATACCCCTCCCAGTCGATGAGATATTCCAGGCAGCCCCCTCGGCACGTAAATCCAGGATCTTGTGGACAGTGTAGATAGATGGTTGGTCCAAAACTTCGGGAGGAGGGGGTTCAGCTTCAGCTCCGGTGGTGTCTGTGGCAAAAGGAGAAAACGGCTTAAGCAGTGACACATGGAACGTGGGGTGAATGCGGTACCTGGGTGGGAGCTGAAGCTGAAATGTCACATCGTTAAACTGCCTCAGGATTCTGAATGGACCAATGTAGCGGGGACTCAGCTTGCGGCAGGGCAGCCGTAGGCGCAGGTCAAGGGTAGAGAGCCAGACTTGATCCCCAGGTTGGTATAGGGGAGCCTCCCTTTTTCTGGTGTCGGCGAATCTCTTGTGGCAACGGACTGCCCGCTGGAGATGATGGTGCGCTGAGTCCCACACTCTCTCGCTTGCTCGGAACCAGTGGTCAACAGCTGGAACATCCGAGGGCTCCTCTGTCCAAGGAAACAGCGGTGGCTGATAACAGAGTACGCACTTGAAGGGTGTTAAGCCGGTGGTATCTTGGCGGAGGGAGTTTTGCGCGCACTCTGCCTATGGTAGGAACCTGTTCCAGCTGTGTTGATCTTCGTAGTAGTATGACCGGAGGCAGTATGACTGGAGGTAATGCCCAAGCTCTTGGATTTTCCTCTCAGTCTGGCCGTTTGTCTGTGGAGGACCTGCTGGACGTGCTGTTGAGTTGACTTGACAGTAATCAATGCGGGGACGCAGACCTCCATTCTGACAGGGCAGTTGCGGATGAAGTGACCGTGATTGCTGCAATATAAGGATAAGCCAGATGACATGCGCCGATTCCTTACAGTGTGTGATAGACAGGTGGTGTCCACTTACATAGGTTCTGGTATTGGGAAACAGGCAGCCACCGAAGCGGGCTGAGGAGGCGGCTGGCAGGCGGCTAGTCGCTAGGAAACTCTGGTGGTTCTTTGCAGAAAGGATTCCAGTCCAATGGAGTCATCATACAGCGCCATGGCTGAGCGAATCTCCGGGCTGAGTCCTTGGCGGTAAGCACCCAGTAGCGCTACTTCATTCCAACCACTAGTCGCCACCAGCGTGCAGAAGTGAATGGTGTATTCGTTGACTGAAGAAGCCAACTAGCCTTGGTGTAGACAGAACAGCTGATCAGAAGTGGTGAGCGTGCTGGTAGCTGTGCTGAAAACTTCTGAGAAATGGCTGGTTGTAACGGGACTCCAGTGAAGCGTGTTAGATCCAGATGTGAGCTTTATTAATATGGAGTTAGAATTGTGGCATAATTCCAAATAAATACATTATGATCCACAAATAAATGTAAAGCGATTGACAAAAACAAAGCATATTCACAAAATAAATAGAATGAGATCCACAAATAAATCTTAGAGTTCCACAAACATGAATTATATTCACAAGTAAAAAAAATAGAATTGCAAATAAAAAACATACTCACAAATATTTTTTTTATTTTACAAACACAACTTTGGTGGGCATTTATATGTAAATCGCGTACTGTGCATTTGTAGATCGCTGCGCGTATTTGTGGATTGCTCTCTGTGCATTTGTGGATCGCAGCGCATATTTGTGGATTGCTCTCTGTGCATTTGTAAATCGCTGCGCCTATTTGTGGATTTTGAAACATTTCAAGCGTCAAGACACACACTGATCCACAAATGGATGGACTCCACCCACCTTCTACTTAAGCCAATCAGATACCGGCCACGTGGGGTTGACCAATCGTTGCATGTTCTCGCTCCAACCAATCACGTTTTGCCTTACAATCAGTGCGGGACCAGCCGTAATTCAGGACAATTAACCAGTCTCTTCAAAATGGACGACCAGGACAGTGGTGCTTATCACAGCATTATTGTAATAATATCTAAAATAAAACAAGTAATGTTATGTGTAATGTAATCAGTGATTCATGTATCACTGAGTCGATGAGTGTTTTGACCGTGAGTGTGTTTAGCAAACTGGTATTCTACGGTGACCGGGAGGGGAGGTCTTCGGTTCACTTAGTTTTGTCGTGGCCAGGACATATAAACTCATGGGAACGTGATAATATAACACAGCCACGAGATATTAATTCGTGGGAACGTGATATTACATCGTGGCCACGAGAACGTTTTGTCGAGGTAACGACATACTTATGCCACGACTTCTTATGTTGAGGGAACGGCATATTTTTCTCGTGCATAAACAAACCTTCGTGACCATAGCAACCTGGGATTATTAGAGTTGTTTAAAACATTTTTACTAACATTAAACATTTAATTTAATATTTGTATATTCTTCTTCTTCTTCTTCTTATTATTATTATTAAGAACGTTATGTAAGATCGAAATGAAGGGAAAATATAATAATAGGCTAATAATAATGATGTTGATGAAGATGATGGTGATAATAATGGCCTAATAATAATATACAAATATGTTGAAGACGATTGAGGGATGGGTAAAAATGTTTTCTTGTATGCCTATGTTATTTAGTACGGTGACCGGGAGGGGACACCTTCGGTTCACTTAAGTTTGTCGTGGCCACGAGATATTAATTTGTGGGAACATCATATCAACTAGTGGGAACGTCATATTATGTCGTGGCCATGAGATCATTTTGTCGAGGTAACCACATCCTTATGTCGTGGCCACGAGATGCTATGATGAGGGAAGGACATCCATTTCTCGTGGCCACGTCTTATTATGTTGAGGAAACGACATGCGCTTCTCGTGGCCACGAGTTTAATGTGTAAACAAACTTGCGTGACCATAGTAACCCGGGATTATCAGAGATAGATTTATTACCATTTTATTTTGGATTAAGGAATTATTATATTAATTATTATAGAAATTAATACATTATTAAATGATTGTATTAACAACAGGGGATGCTGTCTGTGTGAATGCTGTCTGTGGGCGATGCATTCGAAAGACGTTTATCATTAATAAATATTAGTACATCAAATAAAATAGGCCTACAAGATATTTTTATCCAACCTTCTATTAACTGATCGTTTTTTCAGTATTATTATTATTATTAGCCTATTATTTTATTTTCGTTTATGTTCTATCTCTTTACTTAACGTTCTATATGTAAATATTGTAAATGCTCGACATATGTTATATGACTGGGATTTTTACTGGAATGCAGTTTAAAGGTTGAATTATATTTTATTTTGCTTCGTCTAATTATTAGACTAGTGTTTTAGTGAGGAATGAATCATTCACGTAGTTTAATTTGTAAATGAAAACACACTCATTTATCGTCACACACGGGCATAAATACAATTATATAGTCAAAACTTTATTGGCATAATTGTCAAGCATTAATAAAATTAGCCCTAACCAGTTATTAAAATAATAATAGCCTAACCATAATAATAATAATAGGCTAATAATAAATTATAAGTGACTTATAAGTGGCTATATTTTTATATTTATTGTGTATCGCTTTGCCTAACGTTCTGCCCTATATATATATATATATATATAAAACTCTGCAGGGCTGCGGCTCTCTAGGACCGACGTTCACCACCCCTGGTCTAGCGTAACTACAAAAAAAACATGACACTTGTTAATAAAAATAATTTTATTTTTATTTCGCCTATACATTTAAAGAATAGCCTATACGTTTTTTTTTTTTTACATATATTCTCTTTGTCGATAATAGAACATTGCAAAAACCTGGATAGAAATTTGGTTATTGAAAGATAAAAAGTGCCCAGATGCAAGTACAGATGTAAATCTTACAAAAGGAAAATATTAGTTTTACACCAAGTTGGAGATAAAGCTCTGTACATATCATTATGGCATGACATGGTTATGCTCACATGGTTATGAGTTCCACACACAGTTGATCCACATCCTTATCACAAGACTAGAATTAAATAAACACTCCTCTTGGCAAATAGTCAGTTTTGTATGTTCAAAAAAAAAAAGAAAAGTAGGAATTTCTTAACTCTATGAACTGGAAACAGTGAACAATGTATGCTGTGGCAATTCCAGGCATTGACCATTTCATCAAGCCCTTCATCAAAATTTAAAACACAAATATGTGTGCCAAATGCATGCCAATAAATATTATTAAAAAATTATTTAATCCAAACTCTTTAAAGGGGTCATCAGATGCCCATTTTCCACAAGTCGATATGATTCTTTAGGGTCTTAATGAAAAATCTATAATATACTTTGGTTAAAAATCCTCAATGGTTGTGTAAAACGATACCCTTTTTACCTTGTCAAAATGAGCTCTGCAAAAATCATCCCATTCTGATGGATTGCTCCTTTAAATGCAAATGAGCTCTGCTCACACCGCCCCTCTCTTCTCTCTGTGGAGTGACTTGCTGCTTTGAGAGATTGTTTACTTTAGCCGCATGTAGCGCATTTAGCCGTGAAACTTGCTAACTAGCATGTTATTAGGAAAGGTGATTGCAGAGATTCATAAAAAAAAAACCTTATACTCACTTCTGCTGTAAGTAAAGCTGGATCACAAATGATTTGCCTGAACATAGACACATTTATGTAAATCGGGAGGCGCTTTCCCTTCACAAGCAAATGTAATCCACTGCATCCACATATGGGATTCTTATTTCTGTGCCCCTGGGAGTACGGTCCCACATATGGGATTTAGAACGTTCCGTGACGTCACGCAACTGCTAAATTCAAACTACATTTTAGCATGTTGGCTGGTGCTGCGCTTGTCATATTATCACAATTATGCAGTGTTTTCAACTACATAATGTTTATTTTTAGAGATGCAGGATATTGGATTTTTGCCCATATCTGATATGCCGATATTTTTTCATCTCATTTTGGCCGATACCGATATATATCATTTTGTTTGGAAAGTTAGTTTTTAACAATAACTTATTTGTTAGGATTAAATAAATAGTAATGAGTGGTTTACATTCAATCCCTTCTTTTTCATCAGTAGGCTAGCATTAAGATCTGAATTTTGTGAATTAAGTTCACTTTTGCTATGTTTTAAGCCGAACTTCGGATGCTTTCACTTTCGAATTCGCAATCTGAATACAACATAACATACAAAAACAAAAAGAAAAGTATAACTAAACTGGGTGACTGTGAGGGTGCTTTGCGGGACATGAACAGGACATAATTCATTGCTACAACTTCTTAATTCGTTCCTACGATTTATTAATTTATTAATTTGTAAAATGAGGGAATGAATTAATATGTAGTATTAACGAATTGTTAATTTATTCCCACGAAATATTTTATTTCCCACCCGCAATTTATCACACTAAGAGATACGAAAACATGGATTAAAAGTGAATGACAAGAAAATAAACCTAAGAAATTAAAGGGTGAGACGGTGAGGATTTGGGAAAATAAAAATATTATTAAGTTATGTCGCAATTTGTGACCAACTGGCAAAACAGTACACTTTTTTTGCACAAGAATACCAACATGTTCACCTTCTCTGGTTTAACAAGCGGTCTTTTACCCCACTCGAAAACCAAATCCTCCGTCCGCCATCATTTCCAGAATAGTCGCGTCATTTTTTGCCGTCACCACCTGGCTCCTGCTGACACTACAAATACAAACCAGGCTCTACACCCGAAGCGCTCACAACGAAAACTACTCTTCGCGTGATCCGTGAAATCCTGAATATGCCACGGCTTTGTAACTCTGTAACTCCCGCTGTATGGAGCAGACGCTTCAGCACTGTAGATCAGGCACTCGCACAAATGCGACCACATCAAATTTTAACTTGCACATTTTAAGAAAAAAAATCCAAAATGTGACCGTTTTGATCAGTCTAGAACCCTGCAATACAAAGGCATTCAACATGGAAAGAAAGTAATAGAAATGTAGTCACTAAGTCATGAGGCTTTGACAGGGCTGCGGGACACGAATAGCACATAATTATTTCCTACAACTTGTTAATTCGTTCCTACGATTTATTAATTTATTAATTTGTAAAATGAGGGAACGAATTAAAAAGTCGTATTAACGAGTTCTTAATTTATTGCCACGAAATCTTGTATTTCCCACCCGCAGTTTACCACCATAAAAGATACGACAACATGGATTAAAAGTAAATGACAAGAAAATAAACCTGCGAAATTAAAGGGTGAGACGGTGATGATTTGTGAAAAGAAACTATAAATATTATTAAGTTTGTGGCAATTCGTGACCAACCGGGAAAACAGGACACATAGCCACTTATGGCTTTAAATGTATGGGCTGGAACGGCATGAATCCAAAAGCATGGTCGCTACTAACATTTGCCTGCTAACCAATTATTTAACTTATAAAGAATGCTTTGTACCTCACTTGTGTCATAATATTCACGAAAATAGTTTCATATGAGCAACAGTGTGTTTTGCTGTTGCGCCGCTGGAGAAAGAGAATTCACTGACCGCACGCAGTAATTACTTTTTATTTTAAATGCAGATCATGTCATGTGCAAACATAGCCATTGGGTTTCAAAATACAACAAAGAGCACCATAAAACCATTTAAATGTGCATTTAGCGATCTAGTGACTGGATATGAAACAGGCAACAGTAAATGATCCCAAATGGAACAACGGCGCGCTTTCTCCTATAGCCACTGCTGCCACTGCACGTGCTATTGCTATGCATCATTCTGTATGTGCATTCTGAGTTTAAATGCAGCTATCCAAAACAGTGAATCTACTCCTCATTCAGTCAAAACTTTGCTTCAAGAATGAGCCACACTGCTGACATGATCTAATCCCTAGCACACCCTTAGCACATGTGAGTTAACATATTCATCTTATCGGCAAGACATATCGGCATAATTTTTCATATCGGGCGATGCGATATTTACATTTGAAGTCATTATCAGCCGATTCCGATATCAGTCCGATAATATCGTGCATCCCTATTTATTTTATGTTCAGACATTTAAATGCACATAAGTACAAGTAAAACAATACATTTGGAGTTTGTAAAATACACACGGATGTCTATGGAAGCAGCAATAACAATTTATTCAAGTATAATTTGCCGACGTGTTTGATTCATATCAGATACACATAGTGTAAATAACGATATAATTCACTCTATTTCATTCCCAGTTCACCAGCCACTTACTTGCATGTATTTCGGGAGAAATTGGTGAATTTACGTGCTGTAAATTAAGCTGACAGGACTCTCTGAGAGTGGGGGTTCAATATTCAGCTGGCTGGCAGGAGCTGCCACTGACAGGTCACGTGACCTGTCAGTGGTTGGTGGCAGCTGGCAGTCTGATTCTGACAGGTCACGTGACCTGCCAGTGGGTGGCTTGCTAGCAGCTGGCAGTATGTGCCTCAGCAAGTTTCAGCAACCATAGATTTTCAGCAGATTTTATGTTTTGTGCTTAATTTCTTTTTGTGAACCTGTTCACGTGTTTACTTTTACATGGTTAATGTTTTAGAAAATTTTAGCGCGATTAACTTGTTTAAATGGACGTGATCCCGACCGCTTCAGTCAGCCAGCCACGATCTTGCTCCGAGTCTAACGTGTTCTCTACCACACTCTCTACAAGGAAATATAATATTTCACAATTACTCTTATATTTTTGTGGGTCTATTTTTTTTACATGATCGATTTTTAGGGAGGTTTATCCCAAATAAAGTGTTCAAATGGCCATGATTTCAACTGGCAGCTTATTTTCGCTTCCACTGGCAGCTCAGTCAGACAGCCGCGAGAGTGCTCAGAGTATAGCGCGTTCTCTACCACTCTTTCTACAAGGAAATATATTATTTCATGATCATTAATATCTTCGTATGGGTTTAGTCTTTTAATTTGCCAACGTTTTATGGAGGTTTCTTACGAATAAAGTGTTCAAATGGCCGTGATTTCAACTGGCCGCTCAGTCAGTTTAAGCGAAGCGTCAGTAAGCAACCTGGAGGGCCGCAGCCCTGCAGAGTACAGCCCTAACCCTGATAAAATCTCACCTGCCTATAACTTCCTAGTAACCCTTTAAACCTTGATTAGCTTGTTCAGGTGTGTTTCATTAGGGTTACAGCAAAACTCTGCAGGGCTGCGGCTCTCCAGGACCAACATTCGCCACCCCTGGTCTAGCGTAACTACAAAAAAAACATGACACTTGTTAATAAAAATAATTTCATGTAGGCCTATTGTTACAGAGAGACCAGAGGCGAGGGGATCCATCCGCAAGCTATTATTTAATGGACGAGGCAAAGACATGGTCAGACAGGCAGGGTCAGAATAACAGCAAACAGGAATGTAAAAGGCGATGCACAAGAGGGGTCCGTTAGGCAGGTGTGGGTAAAACAGCGGCAAACATAATCCGTAAGGGGATGAGCGAGGATAATAAACCAATAACACAAGCTAGAGTCCAAAAGGCAGGCGGCGAACAGTCGAAAACGGGGGAGCCAGGCGAGGGAACTAAACACAGGGAACTAGGAACTCGGGAACAAGGAAACTAGGGAACGCTAACAATAGAAACACAACAACAATACTCCGTCCCTTGCAAGGAAAAGTCCGGGGCTTTTATAACATGCCTGATTGGCTACAGGAGGCAACCCAATCGGCGCGATGAGTGATGGGAGTAGTAGTCCAAGGTGCAATGCAACAGTCTGTATGATAAGAAGGAGTGAAAGCGACATCTGGTGGTGAGCGGACCGCAAGCCACCGACCAGATTCGTGACACCTATACATTTAAATAATAGCCTATATAACAAATTTTTCTTTCAAATGGATGAAGAACAGCCTATGTAATTTGCGCAATAAGTGAAATAATGTATGGAAACAATTTTTTGCAATATGTTATGCAACAATTTGTTTCTTTAGGGATGACGTCATCATGCACACCATTTTATCGGTAAAAAGCCAGTTGGATGGAAACAGGCTGGAGTCAGCAAAATTTTGTTATGTTTTTTTTTTTTTTTTACACATATTCTCTTTGTCGATAATAGAACATTGCAAAAACCTGGATAGAAACTTGGTTATTGAAAGATAAAAAGTGCCCAGATGCAAGCACAGATGTAAATCTTACAAAAGGAAAATATTAGTTTTACACCAAGTTGGAGATAAAGCTCTGTAAATATCATTATGGCATGACATGGTTATGCTCACATGGTTATTAGTTCCACACACAGTTGATCCACATCCTTATCACAAGACTAGAATTAAATAAACACTCCTCTTGGCAAATAGTCAGTTTTGTATGTTCAAAAAAAAAAAGAAAAGTAAGAATTTCTTAACTCTATGAACCGGAAACAGTGAACAGTGTATGCTGTGGCAATTCCAGGCATTGACCATTTCGTCAAGCCCTTCATCAAAATTTAAAACACAAATATGTGTGCCAAATGCATGCCAATAAATATTATTAAAAATTATTTAATCCAAACTCTTTAAAGGGGTCATCAGATGCCCATTTTCCACAAGTCGATATGATTCTTTAGGGTCTTAATGAAAAATCTATAATATACTTTGGTTAAAAATCCTCAATGGTTGTGTAAAACGATACCCTTTTTACCTTGTCGAAATGAGCTCTGCAAAAATCATCCCATTCTGATGGATTGCTCCTTTGAATGCAAATGAGCTCTGCTTACACCGCCCCTCTCTTCTCTCTGTGGAGTGGTGACTTGCTGCTTTGAGAGATTGTTTACTTTAGCCGCATGTAGCGCCTTTAGCCGTGAAACTTGCTAACTAGCATGTTATTAGGAAAGGTGATTGCAGAGATTCATAAAAAAAACCTTATACTCACTTCTGCTGTAAGTGAAGCTGGATCACAAATGATTTGCGCGAACATATGGGATTCTTATTTCTGTGCCCCTGGGAGTACGGTCCCACATATGGGATTTAGAACGTTCGGTGACGTCACGCAACTGCTAAATTCAAATTACATTTTAGCGCGTTGGCTGGTGCTGAGCTAGAAAGAGACGCGCGCTGCGATTGTCATATTAGGTGTGTTCGACTTCATCTACGGCTACAGACGGCGATCAACGAGAGTAGCCGAGAGCAGTCGGGGGCGGAGTTGAAAACGGAGGCGTCAAGACAGACACTTTTTACTCTCGTTAGTGAAGCTCTGGCGGTGTTTGCATGCTCTATCACAGAAGAAGTGAATTAAATGCAATATTCATCAAATACACAGACTTTTCAAAAGCGTTTTCATGAGCAACAGAAACACATATACTGTTTCATATACTGCTTAATACAGCGTCCTCTGAACAAGAATAATGATCAACATAAACATATACTGTTTAAATACTAATAAAGTGGGGTTATTTATGCTTTTATCAGTATTTTATGATAAATCTGAATTAATATAACATTGCGACTACAATAAAAACACTTTTACTGTTCTAAAAACACAGATTTGTCAGCATTATCGGAATTGAGGATGTTAGAATAAACCCAAAACACACGTGATCGTTGTCATGCCGTGAATCTGGCCAATGGTGAAACAGCCATGTGGTCATCAGAGCTCCTGCAGTTGCTCTGAAGAAACTGCGCCGGCTGAGTCAGTCGGCTGCTCTCGAATCACTATCGCGGTACTTTGATGGCACACGTGACAGTTACGAGGCATCGGCGCCGCCTCAAGTCGGACAAAATTTCTAACGGGCATGCACTGCTTCAAGTCAGAATTTGATCAAGCTGCGCAGTCGAACACACCTTAAGCCTCAGCAAGTTTCAGCAACCATACATTTTCGGCAGATTATGTGTTTTGTGCTTAATTTCTTATTGTAAACCTGTTCACGTCCTTACTTTTACATGGTTAGTGTTTTAAAGAATTTTAGCACGATTAACGTGTTTAAATTTGTCGTTTGTCGCGTTTGTCGCTTCCACTGGCCGCTCAATCAGACAGCCGCGGGAGCGCTCCAAGTTTAACGCCTTCTCTACCACTCTTGCTACAAGGAAGTATATTATTTCATGATCATTAATATCTTCTTATGGGTCTAGTCTTTTAATTTGTCGACATTTTATTAAGGTTTATTACGAATAAAGTGTTCAAATGGCCGTGATTTCAACTGGCAGCTGCCAAGGCGTTAAACTTGGAGCGCTCCCGCGGCTGTCTGATTGAGCGGCCAGTGGAAGCGACAAACGGGCAGTTGAGAACACGACCATTTTTACACTTTATTCATAATAAACCTCCATAATATGTCTACAATTTAAAAGACTAGACCCATAAGAATATAATAATGATCATGAAATAATATGCTGAGTGGTAGAGAACGCGTTGAACTTGGAGCGTTGTCGCGGCTGTCTGACTACGCGGCCAGTGGAGAACACGGCCATTTGAACACTTTATTCATAATAAACCTTCATACAATGTCACATAAGAATATATTAATCATCATGAAATAATATATTTCCTTGCAGAGAGAGTGGTAGAGAACGCGTTAAACTCGGAGCGCTCTCGCGGCTGTCTGAGCTGCCAGTGGAAGCGACAATAAGATGCCAGTTAAAATCACGGCCATTTGGACACTTTATTTGGGATAAACCTCCCTAAAAATAGATCACGCAAAAGAATAGACCCATAAAAAAATAGTTGGGAAATAATATATTTCCTTGTAGAGAGTGTGGTAGAGAACCCGTTAAACTCGGAGCGCTATCGTGGCTGGCTGACAGAAACAGTCGGGATCACGGCAATTTAAACACGTTAATCGTGCTAAAATTCTCTAAAACACTAACCATGTAAAAGTAAGGACGTGAACAGGTTTACAATAAGAAATTAAGCACAAAACACATAATCTGCCGAAAATCTATGGTTGCTGAAACTTGCTGAGGCTTAAGGTGTGTTCGACTTAACGCAGCGCTGCGCAGCTTGATCAAATTCTGACTTGAAGCAGTGCATGCCCGTTAGAAATTTTGTCCGACTTGAGGCGGCGCCGATGCCTCGTAACTGTCACGTGTGCCATCAAAGTACCGCGATAGTGATTCGAGAGCAGCCGACTGACTCAGCCGGCGCAGTTTCTTCAGAGCGACTGCAGGAGCTCTGATGACCACATGGCTGTTTCACCATTGGCCAGATTCACGGCATGACAACGATCACGTGTGTTTTGGGTTTATTCTAACATCCTCAATTCCGATAATGCTGACAAATCTGTGTTTTTAGAACAGTAAAAGTGTTTTTATTGTAGTCGCAATGTTATATTAAGTCAGATTTATCATAAAACACTGATAAAAGCATAAATAACTCCACTTTATTAGTATTTAAACAGTATATGTTTATGTTGATCATTATTCTTGTTCAGAGGACGCTGTATTAAGCAGTATATGAAACAGTATATGTGTTTCTGTTGCTCATGAAAACGCTTTTGAAAAGTCTGTGTATTTGATGAATATTGCATTTAATTCACTTCTTCTGTGATAGAGCATGCAAACACCGCCAGAGCTTCACTAAGGAGAGTAAAAAGTGTCCGTCTTGACGCCTCCGTTTTCAACTCCGCCCCCGACTGCTCTCGGCTACTCTCGTTGATCGCCGTCTGTAGCCGTAGATGAAGTCGAACACACCTAATATGACAATCGCAGTGCGCGTCTCTCTCTAGCTCAGCACCAGCCAACGCGCTAAAATGTAATTTGAATTTAGCAGTTGCGTGACGTCACCGAACGTTCTAAATCCCATATGTGGGACCGTACTTCCAGGGGCACAGAAATAAGAATCCCATATGTTCGCGCAAATCATTTGTGATCCAGCTTCACTTACAGCAGAAGTGAGTATAAGGTTTTTTTTTTATGAATCTCTGCACCTTTCCTAATAACATGCTAGTTAGCAAGTTTCACGGCTAAAGGCGCTACATGCGGCTAAAGTAAACAATCTCTCAAAGCATGAAGTCACCACTCCACAGAGAGAAGAGAGGCGCGGTGTAAGCAGAGCTCATTTGCATTTAAAGGAGCAATCCATCAGAATGGGATGATTTTTGCAGAGCTCATTTTGACAAGGTAAAAAGGGTATCGTTTTACACAACCATTGAGGATTTTTAACCAAAGTATATTATAGATTTTTCATTAAGACCCTAAAGAATCATATCGACTTGTGGAAAATGGGCATCTGATGATCCCTTTAAAGAGTTTGGATTAAATAATTTTTAATAATATTTATTGGCATGCATTTGGCACACATATTTGTGTTTTAAATTTTGATGAAGGGCTTGACGAAATGGTCAATGCCTGGAATTGCCACAGCATACATTGTTCACTGTTTCCAGTTCATAGAGTTAAGAAATTCTTACTTTTCTTTTTTTTTTTGAACATACAAAACTGACTATTTGCCAAGAGGAGTGTTATTTAATTCTAGTCTTGTGATAAGGATGTGGATCAACTGCGTGTGGAACTAATAACCATGTGAGCATAACCATGTCATGCCATAATGATATTTACAGAGCTTTATCTCCAACTTGGTGTAAAACTAATATTTTCCTTTTGTAAGATTTACATCTGTGCTTGCATCTGGGCACTTTTTATCTTTCAATAACCAAGTTTCTATCCAGGTTTTTGCAATGTTCTATTATCGACAAAGAGAATATGTGTAAAAAAAAAAAAAAAACATAACAAAATTTTGCTGACTCCAGCCTGTTTCCATCCAACTGGCTTTTTACCGATAAAATGGTGTGCATGATGACGTCATCCCTAAAGAAACAAATTGTTGCATAACATATTGCAAAAAATTGTTTCCATACATTATTTCACTTATTGCGCAAATTACATAGGCTGTTCTTCATCCATTTGAAAGAAAAATTTGTTATATAGGCTATTATTTAAATGTATAGGTGTCACAAATCTGGTCGGTGGCTTGCGGTCCGCTCACCACCAGATGTCGCTTTCACTCCTTCTTATCATACAGACTGTTGCATTGCACCTTGGACTACTACTCCCATCACTCATCGCGCCGATTGCGTTGCCTCCTGTAGCCAATCAGGCACACTATAAAAGCCCCGGACTTTCCCTTGCAAGGGACGGAGTATTGCTGTTGTGTTTCTATTGTTAGCGTTCCCTAGTTTCCTTGTTCCCGAGTTCCTAGTTCCCTGTGTTTAGTTCCCTCGCCTGGCTCCCCCGTTTTCGACTGTTCGCCGCCTGCCTTTTGGACTCTAGCTCGTGTTATTGGTTTATTCTCCTCGCTCAGCCCCTTACGGATTATGTTTGCCGCTGTTTTACCCACGCCTGCCTAACGGACCCCTCTTGTGCATCGCCTTTTACATTCCTGTTTGCTGTTATTCTGACCCTGCCTGTCTGACCATGTCTTTGCCTCGTCCATTAAATAATAGCTTGCGGATGGATCCCCTCGCCTCTGGTCTCTCTGTAACAGAACACTCCGTCACCCAAGGATCCAGCAGCTTCACCCCCGGACATTCATCAGGTATCGACTCAGATTGCATTCTCTTCAGAATCAGACAAGGACCACGTACACTTGAACAATACATCTGTGAATTTCTGGCTATAGCAAATCATTCCACCCTCCCGGACTGTATTATAATTGAAATTTTTTGCGATGGCATAAATCAGCCGTTACAGGCAAGACTGAGGCGCGAGGGTCCACGCTTATCACTAGCGGCTTTCATGGACTTTGCACTATTGTGTGTGGGCTCGCCGTTTACTGTGGGTGTCGCGGATGAGGAGCACAACATCGCGGTAATGCCGGTTGCTCAACCCGCTCGTCTAATGGCGGCCGCGCCAGTGCGCGCCCACATAATGGCGGCGACAGCGGCGTCCGTGCACAATATGGCGGGCGTGCCCGTGCGCGCTCACAAAATGGCGGCGACGACGGAGCTCCGTCACGTCACAGCTGCCATACCCGAGTCCAGTCAAGTTGCAGCTGCGTTTCCTGAGTCAAGTCAAGTTTCCGAGTCAAGTCAAGTTGCAGCTGTGTTTCCTGAGTCAAGTTTCCGAGTCCAGTCAAGTTACGCGCTCGTTCCTGGTCAAGTCAAGTTTCTAAGTCAAGTCAAATTGCAGCTCGCGTTTCCCCAAGTCACCACTGTGCAAGATGGCGCCCTTCCAAAGTCTGCCCAAAGATGGCATACGCCAGAGCCTTAGCCATAAAGATGGCATGTAAAGATGGCATGCGCCAGAGCCTGCCTAATAAAGATGGCCGCCAAGCCAGCGCCTGTCGCAAAGATGGCCGCCAAGCCAGCGCCCGCTAACGCCACATCAGCCAAGCCACAGCCTGTTCATGTTATGTTTTCTGCTCCTGAGTCTGTACCCGTCATGGCCGCCCTTCCAGATGCCGCTCCTGTCTCAAGTCAAGCTACAGCCGCCGCTCCAGAGTCAAGTCAAGCTACAGTTGCTGCTCCAGAGCCAAGTCAAGCTACAGCTGTTGTTCCAGTGTCAAGTCAAGTTAAAGCTGCGTTTCCTGCATCGAGTCTAATCAGAGCTGCTCTTCCCAAGTTAAGTCAAATCACAACTGTCATTCCTGTGTCAAGTCAAGTCAGAGCTGCTCTTCCTAAGTCAAGTCAAATTACAGCTGTCGTTCCTGTGTCAAGTCAAATCAATGAGGTATTTCCTGCGTCAAGCAACGTCAAAGCAGTCGTTCCTGTGTCAAGTCAAGTTACAGCTTTATCTTCTCTGTCAAGTCGTGTCACGGTTTCATTTCCTGCGTCAAGCAACGTCAAAGATGTCAATCCTGCATCAAGCACAGTCAAAACAGCTGTTTGTGAGCCAAGTCAAGTCACAGTCGAGCTTCACGAACCAAATCAAGTCATCGCTGATCTTCTCAAGCCAAGTCAAGTCACAGTTGATCTTTGCAAGCCAAGTCAAGCAATAACAGTTCTTCACAAGTCAAATCAAGCCACAGCTGGTCGTCGCGAGCCAAGTCAAGTCACAGCAATTCTTAATGAGCCAAGTCAAGTTATTACTGTTGTTCCAGAGCCAAGTCACGTCCCGTCTGACTGCCCAGAGCCAAGTCTCGTCTCGTCAGTCCGCCCAGAGCCCCGTCACATTTCTACTGTCAGTCCAGAGTTTCGTCACGACCTGTCGGATCGTCAAGAGTCAAGTCAAATCTCGTCTGACCTCCCAGAGCCTTGTCACGTCATGTCTGCCAGTGTGATGGTGATCACCATCCTCAGTATGTGGACCACACACTACGCTCCAGAGATCCCGTCTGTCACCAGGTCTGCTCCAGAGGTGTCGTCTGGCCTCCCAGAGCCTAGTCACGTTATGTCTACCAGTATGATGGCGATCACCATTCTCAGTATGTGGGCCGCACACTGTGCTCCTGAGGTCACATCTGCTCACAAGTCAGCCCCTGAGGTCACGTCTGTTCACAAGGCAGCCCCAGAGCTCACGTCTGT
>VONZ01003482.1:0-20732 GCA_012976165.1 Labeo catla
TTATTTATTGTTTTTATTTATTTTATTTAAATTTATGTGTGTGTACTTCTAACATGTTTGGTTGGTAAAATAAATGTTGTAAATCCGAATCAGAGTGTCTTCCGTGTCTGGAATGGATGTATTCTTGAGTCTATAAAGTAACAATAATATAATAAGATATCCTTGTTTGAAATGGGTTTGGCTAAAAGAAAATTTTGGTTTGGTCTGCACTACTAGGTACTTATACTATATTGACTGGGTTAAATAGAACTGCATTACTAAAAAGAGGCTAAAATACAATTTTCATTGACTAAAACTAGACTAAATGTCATCAGTTTTTATCAACTAAAACTAGACGAAAATAGTCATGGATAATTCTGACTAAAGACTAAAATGCTCAGATTTTTAGTTGACTGAAACTTGACTAGACTAAAAAAAAACAAAAACAAACAAACAAAAAAAACTATGAACGTGACAAAATCTAATCAAAATTAAAATGACAAAATTAAAATTAAAATGCTCTCATTGCTGTGGTGTTGAGTGTAGCTGTTGGTGAAATGTACTCACTTCAGTATCTTCAGCTCACACACAGGATTCTTCAGTCCCTCACAGATCTCTTTGACTCCTGAATCCAGCAGACGACTGTTGTTCAGGTTCATCTCTTTCAGGATGGTTTTGGAGGAGAGAACAGTAGCTAGAACTGAACAGCTTTTCTCTGTCAGCTCACAATTATTCAGCCTGAACACAAAAACAGCATTTCAGTCAGGACCACTTTCATCATGTATATTTATTACAGTTATATTGCATACTGTTAGTGTTGGCGGTATCAACTGATGTGAGCTTGACTGACGTGTTCTGCAAGATCTAACGCGATGCTTGATTATTATTATTCAGCACATATTCAACACACATCAGATCAACAGCTCTTCATATCTGATTACACATGTGACTGACAGTCTTTAATAATGAATAATCAAAGAGGTTTCAATGTAGAAATCATGTTCACTCACATTATTTTCTCCAGTTTGCTATGAGAGTCCATCAAAAGAGCAGAGAGTTTCTCCCCATCCAGATCTCCTAATTTATCTCCACTCAGATCCAGTTCTTTCAGTAGTAATGGACTTTTACCCAGAACTCCAGTGAGATACTCACACGCTTCCTCTGCAGCAGGACTTTTCAGAAACCTACAGGAAGCAGATAAGGATTTCAGATCATTTATATTTTTATATTATTTTTGCCATAATTATGTTGTGTCTATTGAATTTCTCTGAACTGCTATTTAATTCCAGTTCATGTCATTTCTATTCAACAATGGTGCATTTGACCCTTCTGTCTATTTTCATACAGCTGATTTCACATCTGTGGTTCATTTTTAAATATTTTAAGGTTTTTTTCACCTGATGGTCTTTAATGAACAGAGTCCATCCTGTAGTAAATCACTGAGCTCCTTCACTCCTGATTGTCCAGGATCATTTCCTGTGAGATCCAGCTCTATCAGGTGTGAAGGGTTTGATCTCAGAGCTGAAGCCAGAGCTTTATAACCTTCTTCAGTGATACTGCAGTCTGAAAGTCTATTACAAAAAGGTGTTATTCTTCCTTACAACACAGATTTTCACACAAGTACGTGTTCTAGACTAAAGAAAATAAATAAAAAAGATGCACTAAAAAGATAAAGATGTTAAAAAAATATAAATATCCAATGAGTTTCTGTTTTTATAACATATGCTATAGGACAGGGATCCTCAAATCTGGCTTGTGAGATCCACTTTCTTGCAGAGTTTAGCTCCAACCCTGATCAAAGTCACCTACCTGTGATTTTCTAATGATCCTGAAGACACTGATTAACATGCTCAGGTGTGTTTGATTAGTGTTAGAGCTAAACTCCGCAGGAAAGTGGATCTCACAAGCCAGATTTGAGGATCCCTGCTAATTAATGTATCACACAAAAAAGAATCCTGTTTTTCCAAATATCTGCACAATCACTAATGTAGAATAAACAACAAATTACTAAACAAATTAAGTAACTTTTTTATACACAAATTCCCATTTTGTAAATAGAACAAACAGCAGAACCGCTGCATGTCTGTAATGGCTTTTTCAACTAAACTTGCCACGTGAGGTTAATGGCAAGGGCTCCCGACACACAATCCATAGTAAGCACGCACGGAGAGTTGATTTAAATTGGATGTTGCTTTATTCAGACAATCCGGTTCTCTTTCTTGAATTGACAAATTATGAAAATAAAGGAAAAACTAAAGCAATAATTTGCGTTTGTTTGCGGTCTGAAAACTGTACCGTCTTGCCATCTAACCCCATGCACCCTTCGTGAATGGCATAATTAAAGCCACCACATCAGGCCACCTGCACATCAAAGGGGTGTGTCTACTACCATGTGACAGGTAATCAGGTAAGTACATACATGTAAGATGCTGCTACGGTTAATTAAAGTATGAAAGTTTTAATTTCTGAAATTAAACTGTATAGTTTCTGTTAACTATGTTCTGTTAAACTGCATTTATACAATGTGATAATGTAACTAAATTAATTGTACTTATTCCACAGATAAGTCACCTAAACCCAAATATGGCTCCTACATTCTGGCCCCTAATTGTCAGTGCTAAGGGATGACAATTACCAAATATACACAAAATATGGAGCCATAAATATATCAATCAAAACATACTAACTGATGTCACGTCACACTTTAAATCATCAGCCCACAACCATATTCAAGCATCAATACATTTTTTCCGTTTTTTTTTTTTTAATTGGTAAACCCAAAGTTCATAGTGCTGGTCCATAAAGACCTCAATCCCCCCAAAGTCCATGGATGTGTGTAAAAGTGACCAAACACAGTCCATTGACTCCTGAGAGTCCATGTTTCAGTGTGCTGCAAGGGTGCAAAGTCCATGTATGTGCATAGCAGTAAGTGTATGTGTGCTGTGGATATGAAAGTCCATGAATGCATGTGTGGACTGGTGTGTGAGCACGCATGTAAAAATCTGTAGGTTTGTCAATATATGTGAATGCGTGCAGGGGCATGGGACATAGCTCATAGGCCTGGCAGAGCCAGCCAGACCTTCAAGCCGATTCCTCAGCTTCCAGAAGCAAGCAAAGCTTGTCGATCGGCCTCTGGATGATGTTGGCCTTGGTTTTGACCACAACACTCCTGACAAGACCCTTTGGCCCTGGCAGGGGTTTCACCACCCGGCCTAAAGGCCAGGAGCTTCTTGGTGCGGTTGGGTCAACTATGACTACTAAGTCATTCTCTTTGAAGTTCCTTTTGGTATTAGTCCATTTTTGCCGTTGCTGCATCAAAGTTAGGTATTCAGTAGTCCATCGCTTCCAAAAGAGGTTTGCCAGATATTGTACCTGTCTCCATCTCCTTCTGCTATACAGATCTTCTCTGTCAAAGAGCCCAGGAGGCAACAGTGGTTTGGTGTTCAACTGCAGCAGGTGATTGGGCGTTAGTGGTTCAAGATCGTTAGGGTCACTGGATACTGTTGTTATTGGTCTGTCATTAAGGATGGATTCGACCTCACAAAAAGCTGTGTGCAACATCTCATCATCAAGTGTCTGTTGCTTTAACACTGACAGGAGTACCTTTTTCACTAGCATGATGAGTCGTTCCCACACACCTCCAAAATGGGCTGCCAAAGGAGGATTAAACAGCCATTTGACATGTTGGTTCATCAGAGCGTCATGGATTCTTTGATGGTCTAGCTGATTTGCAGCAGTCTGTAATTCCTTCTGCGCACACATGAAATTAGTGCCACAGTCAGTTCTAATGGTGAGTACTGGCCCTCTCCGACAAAGGAATCGCCGGACAGCGTTGATGCAGGAGTCCGTGTTCAACATACGCGCCACTTCCAGGTGAATGGCTCTGCTCGCCAGACAGGTAAAGATCACTCCCTATCTCTTCACAAGGGAACGACCCCTTTTTACCTCAATATGTGAAAAGGGTGGTAAATCTGGAGTGACTCGGTCCTCTGGCAGGTCTGCCATCTTTTGGACTCCAACTTTGGCCTGCACTTTCCTACAGAAGACACAGGATTTAATGACAGATCTTGCAGAAGAATTAGCAGAGGGAAGCCAGAATCTTTGCCTAAGCTTAGAGAGCATATGGTTTCTCCCTGCGTGTCCTACTTGGTGATGTATGTCACGCAAGATCAATTTGGATACAGGAGAGTCTCTGGGAAGTATGATTGGATTTCTCAGACTCACCGGCATGGATGCTTTACTTAACCTGCCTCCAATCCTCAAGATGCCCTCATCCAAGATCGGATCCAGTTTAGATATGGAGCTGTCCGATTTCACTGGCATGCCTTTTCTTAAGAGTGTAAGCTCAGGCTTGAAGTGACACTGCTGCTCATAGCAAATGATTGCCTTTTCTGCTTCGTCCAAATCATCCACAGTTAAGCATTGTTGCTCACTTTTAATTTTGGATGTCATATTGTCTTTGTCTTTCCGACTTCGGAGCAGAAGGAAGTTTTTGAGCTTCAGCAGCCAAGCAACAGCTGTGAGAAGTTTCCTCCATGAAGAGAAGTACTGAATCAGGGAAGAAGTTGCATTAGCTTCCAGCTTTAGGCAATTTACAGTAATGTCTCTTTTTACCTCAGGATCACTGTGGGGTAGGTGGCCCAAGTCCTCTGGTGCATCAGGCCATTCAGATTCCTCTCTTGAAAGGAAGTGAGGGCCATGGAGCCATCTAAGGGACTTCAGGAGCGGTTCCATGTGCAGTCCCCGTGAAGCATCGTCTGCCGGATTGTCTCTAGAGCTGACATACCTCCACTGACATACCTGAGAGAGGCTGTGTATTACTGCAATTCGATTGGCAACATATGTATAGAATCTTTTGGTTTCATTATGAATGTATTTCAGTACAGTTGTACTGTCTGTCCAGAATGTGGAGTTTTCCAGATCCATGTGAAGTTCCTTCTGAAGCATTTTATCCACTTTCACAGCGAGTGTTGCAGCGGCAAGTTCCAGCCTGGGAATGGTCATCTGCTTCAGAGGATCTACTCTGGATTTTGCTAGTATGAAGGTAACATGAATGTCTCCATTGCTTTTTGCAAGACTGAGGTAGATCACTGTTCCGTAACCTGCTTCACTCGCGTCACAGAAATGATGCAGCCGAGCAGTCCTTACTGAGCCAAAGCTCTCAGGTTTTATACACCTGTCCACTTCAAATCTGTCCAGCTGACTCAGTTCTGTAATCCATCTTTGCCATGGCTTGGAGAGTTCTTCTGGAATGTCTTCATCCCATCCACACTTTTCAAGGCAAAGTTTTTGCAGGATTTGCTTGGCTTTGAGAATAAAGGGGGCTAGGAAACCCAATGGATCATAGATGGAGCTTACAACAGAAAGGACAGCTCGCCTTGTCAGAGCTTTGTTCTTGATGGATACCTTGAAGGTAAATGTGTCATTCTGGATGTTCCACTGGATTCCTAGGGCCCTTTCTAACAGTGGTTTGTCTCTGTCCAGGTCGAGTTGTTTGACAAGTGTGGCTCTGTGATTTTCAGGTATTGTAGCAAGAACTTCACAGCTGTTGCTCACCCACTTGGTCAAGGTGAATCCTCCCAGGGTGCATGCTTCCCTGAGGTCCTGTGTAAGCTGAATTGCCTCCTTAACAGTAGCCACTGACTGAAGACAATCATCAACATAAAAACTATGTTTGATTATTTCAGGAATTTTAACACTGAATTGCTCTGAGTTAACTGCTGTTCGTTTTAAGGCAAAGTTGGCAATGCTTGGTGACGACACAGCACCAAAGAGATGAACGTTCATCCTGTAGACTTCCAATGGTTTACTTACGTCCCCCTGTGGCCACCAGAGGAATCGTAGGAAGTCACGGTGATGTTCTTGAACACGTACTTGGTAGTACATCGCTTCGATGTCAGCCATCACAGCAATTCTTTCTTCTCTGAATCTCAACAGAACTCCCAAAAGTGGGTTAGCCAGGTCCGGACCCTGGAGAAGTTCTGTGTTCAGGGATTTGCCTTTGTAAGAAGCAGAACAGTCAAACACAACTCGCAGCTTGCCCTTCTGCTTGTGGTACACCCCATGATGCGGTATATACCATACCTTGCCATCGTTTCTTTGCAGCTGTTTCTGTGACACCTTTTCTGCGTAGCCTTTCCTGAGCACATCTTCTATGAATGTCTTGTACTCACTTGCATAAGCAGAATCCATTTTGAATCTCCTAGAGAGACCCACTGTGCGCTGTGCTGCCACCTCCAGATTGTTAGGCAAAGTTACATCTTTGTCACGGAAAGGCAAAGGTATGTGATAGTGACCGTTTTTAAACACGACTGACCTTGATATTAGATCCATGAATCTTTTATCCTCAACAGACATCTTTTTTCTCTGCGTATTCCTTTTCAGGAAAATCATTGTTGTATTGCCTGATGAGTAGATTCTTGATGTTCTCCAATGAAATCGATTAACAGTGACTGACTGTTTGCCATGTCTATCCATAGCAGGACAAGAATTGAGTGGGCCATTGACCACCCATCCAAGTAGCGTCTTGACTGCATATGGTCCATCGTTCTGACTGTTAAGTACTTGCCACGGCTCCATTGCCTTTGGCACATCCATTCCGATCAACATTTCCACATCAGCGTCAATGCTTTTCAGTGTTATGCCACTGAGATAAGGCCACCTTTTAAGATCATTCTGTGTAAACAAGTTGTCTTTTGACACAGGGATATTAGCTTGTGTGTACACTATGGGCAGTTCAATGAACTCGCTTCCATCAATGTTTCCCACTTCAAGCCCTGTGGGCTCATAGCACCTAACTGTTTGCTCTTGTCCCATTGTTCGTAGAGCAACCTCTGTTCTGCGTCCATTGACATTGAGCTGGTGCATGATGTTATCAGAGCAGAAGGTGGCTGAGCTGCCTGGGTCAAGAAAGGCATAGGTCATGATGGTTCTGGAGCCCTTAGATGCCTTCATTAGAACGGGCACAATGGCTAGTGCACAGTGACTGGCCCCTGTTGTGTGATTAGCTGTGATCAGTGCACTGTTGACAGGAGTCTGCATTCTCACTGCTTTCTCACTGTTGATGTGTAATAAGGTAGGATGTTTATACTTGCATATCTCACAGATCATTCTCTTAATGCAATTTTTGCTGAGATGTCCCCTTTTAAGACAACCAAAGCAATGTCCATTTTTCTTCAGGTGTTCCACTTTCTGTTCATGTGGCTGTGACTTTAACTTTTTGCAGTCGATGATATCATGCCTATCTAAGCAAAAGCTACATAATGAGAAAGCTTCGACATGTTTGTTGGCTTGCTGTGTCTTAAATAGCTGTGATGGTACCTGCGCTTCAGCTGGCGTTACAGAAGTCACAAAACTGCTACCTTTTCTAAGTGTCTTCGTGTCAGGTTTGGCTTTCAGGACTGGACTTTTACTTGGAGGAGGATCTTTAATGTCTCCAAACACTGGATGGAGTAGAACACTGGACTGATGTTCCAAAAATTCCACAAGATGAGTGAATCTTATGCGTGTATTGTTTCTTAGAGAGGATTCATACACTACATTTCGCCAACGTTCACGAAGTTTATATGGCAACTTAGAAACAAGCAACTTTAAATTAGATGCTACATTCAATTCATCAAGATGGTCCAGATTTTGCATTGCGTTAAGACATTCTCTTAAGTACAAAGCATACGCCAGAAGAGCCTTTCCATCGTCAGGTTTTATTAGTGTCCAGTTAAAAGCCTTCTCTAAGTATGCATTAGCAATTTTCATTTCATTCCCAAAATGTTTCTTTAAAAGCTGTTTTGCTTCACCATAGCCTCGGCGGGCATCCATATGCATGCAGCTTCTCACTAGGTCTTTAGCCTGTCCCTGTGTAAACTGCTCAAGAAAATAAAGTCTATCTTGGCAATTAGTGGTATTGTTCTCAATTGAATGTTCAAAGGCATAAATGAAAGGTTGAAAAGACAGAGGATCACCATTAAAAACAGGTAAATCTCTTTTGGCCAAGAGAGAAAGGTTCTGTTGTCTCACCATTAGTTCCGTGAGCTCCTTTTGTTTGTGTAGCATTTCAGTATCAGCAGCGGTGTCATGGCTAAATCCAAGCTGTGGGCTGGTGGAAGTTCTAATGCTCCTGGAGCTGCTGTGTAGATGTTGTACTGTTTTTTGCAATGGTGTTTTAGGCACTGTTGCCACAGGCACAAACTCAAGGGCAGAGGCATCAGTTAGAGTTGGTTCAGCAGGTTGTTGTTTGCTTTCCTCCAGGTACACATTCATGGCATCTCCCTTCTCTTCACTGTCATTTAAAGCCTTCAGCTTTGCATCTGCTTCCGCTAATTGAGCTTGTATCTCAATGCTCTCCCTTCTAGATTTCAAGGTTGCTTCCTCCATCTGAATTGCGTGCAGCGCTGGTAATGCTTTGCTGCGAGCCTGAAGAGCAGCTCTTTCAGCTGCAACAATTCTTGCCGCTGATGAGGTTTTAGATATTTTGGTTACATTAGAAATGCTGTCTTTTGGTTCAACAGTTAACTGTAGTCTATGTTGTTCCTTTATCCACGTTTCAACTTCTTTAACGAAGTAGTCAAAGTTCTGTGCTCTCGGTTCATACCAATCAACAGTATCATTTTCCCTCTCCTCCTCAGTCATTAATGATTGTACTGATCTATGAATGAATTTAAAGTCCTCGATGCTCTGTTGTAGTACTTGCATATTTTTCTCCACTCGGTCAACATTTCCATTTTCAACGAGCAAAGTTCTGATTTCATTAATTTGTCTAGTGCAAACACCTAGCTTTCCTCGGCGAGTGGCCTTTTCAGAATGTAAAAGTTTAGCGGTCTCTTTCGCCGTCTCAGTCTCTTTATCCGACATCGTAGTGTTCAACAGTTCACAATGCACGTTAATAAAGTCTTATAAACTTGTCTCAGTCTATTCAACGATTGCTTAAATTTTCACAGTTCGTTTATACTCACTAGGTTTGCTGACGTTTGGCTGCTGAGCATCCAGTTCTTGTGGTGTTACGCTCATTCATTCATGGATTGCTCCAACTGCTACGATACGTTCCATTCATAAAAATCCATTCAGCCCAAACGCGTCGTTCCATCAAGAGGTAAGTATCCAATAAATGTTAGGCGTTAATCCACAAGTTGGTCCTTTGGTCCTTTCAAAGACGTCGGTCTTCGGTAGTTTTCAGACAATGTAATGGCTTTTTCAACTAAACTTGCCACGTGAGGTTAATGGCAAGGGCTCCCGACACACAATCCATAGTAAGCACGCACGGAGAGTTGATTTAAATTGGATGTTGCTTTATTCAGACAATCCAGTTCTCTTTCTTGAATTGACAAATTATGAAAATAAAGGAAAAAACTAAAGCAATAATTTGCGTTTGTTTGCGGTCTGAAAACTGTACCGTCTTGCCATCTAACCCCATGCACCCTTCGTGAATGGCATAATTAAAGCCACCACATCAGGCCACCTGCACATCAAAGGGGTGTGTCTACTACCATGTGACAGGTAATCAGGTAAGTACATACATGTAAGATGCTGCTACGGTTAATTAAAGTATGAAAGTTTTAATAGATATCTATAGAAAGCCTGATATGTCTACTTTTAAATGAAGTAAGTCTTATCGAAAACAAATATCATGTGTTAAAGTAATCTGTATGAAACCAACCCCATGTCCAGTCTTTCTCGTCAGACCTAATTATTTTTAATTTGATCACGCCCACAAGCTGCTTTCGGTTTGTTATTATAATCAGCCACGTGGAGGCGCAAGCGGCGAACCGCCCACATCAACGGAAACAAAGCGGGAGACTTCACTTCACTGTTTATGTCGGCTACTTGCATCTTGTTACTGGAAGAAGACGCGCTGTGAGGAGAAAGATTTATATTTCCCTCAGAGGTAGAGCACGATGCGACGCACGGGGAGATCTGCAGAAAGAGTAAGTCTTTCTTTTATTAGCCTACTTAAGCTAAAGTGAAACGTTATGAAGTATGTTTCATTTCATTGCATCGAAATGTTTGACGACGCCAGGATGTTTTTAATGTTCTATAAAATAAAAATGACGCGATATAAAAGTAATAGTGTTTACACTGTAACACTGAATGATAAAGACTAAGATTGTTTAGACCAAACTATTGTCATATACTCTGTTCACGAATAGATGTTTATGACGTGCTTTACAATAGTAAATTAGTTTCCCAGACATGAAATGGTTTTGTATTGTATAATACATACAAAGCATGCTTGTGTTTATGATTATAAATTCAAATTTTGTTTAATTATTTATTTATTTATCGTATAACAATAGGATAATATTAGTTTATTATTAATACTTTGTCCATGAATAGGTGTTTAACGTGCTAAACAATAATAATTAGTTTCTCAGATATAAAATGCCATTTTTTAAAGATAGTATAAAACATGTGTGAGTCTATGACTACAAAATCATACTATATGTATATATTACAGATGCTCCTGATATTAACATGCTTACAGATGTTTTTTTTTTCTTTTTTTGTCCAGTGATCTGATTCCTGCACCACAGATGAATGCTACATGAAGAGTGCTATAGCAACATCAAATGTTCAACTACACTGTTTTTTTATTGTAAGACAATGTGCTGGACTACTGATGATGAGTTTTGTTTCTTAAATCCATGGAAAGAAGCAGCAATCACTTGAATATGAGGTATAATTTACTTGTTTCACTTGTTGAACAGAATCCAGAAAACAGTTTTCAGGAATGACACAGGGTCTGTTCACGTCTCTATGGTTAGATCAGTGTAGTCAATTATGTGCTTTTGACCTTCATTATGTATGTTTTGATGATACTGTGTTGTAAATAAAATACAAATAGTCTAAAACTCCATTCTCTGAATCTCTCATTGTTTCTACCTGACAGACACAGTCTCACTGATGGGCCATGAGAGGAGGGCCTTTTGTCTCTCAGGTGTAGATCACTCAATATTCATGGTCGTTGTCACTCCCTCGCATATTCCCTTTCAGTCACAAAACATGTCTTAGAAAATATAAATCAATATATTGTTTTCTGTAAACGCGTGAATGAGATGATTTTCACATCATTTTGTAGAAAAAACTCTAGACTACCACATCCAGTTCTCAAAAGTCTTGTGGACTAATGTTCTGAATGTGTTTCATGGTCTTATTTCAGTGACTTAAAGATTTTAGTTTTTCATTAACCATGCATAAACGTTGTTTTCTCAAAAACACCATTATGTATTTTAATGTTGCTTGCATATTATTGTAGCCCAGTTTGTGCTGATTACAATGTAATCAAACTTTAGCCATTAATATGTTTTTAAGATACTGAAAAAAGCACAAATGTCAGGGCATGTCAAAACTTCTCCAGGGCCCCAAAACACCCTCAGACCCCAGAGGGTTAAAGTATGAAAGTTTTAATTTCTGAAATTAAACTGTATAGTTTCTGTTAACTATGTTCTGTTAAACTGCATTTATACAATGTGATAATGTAACTAAATTAATTGTACTTATTCCACAGATAAGTCACCTAAACCCAAATATGGCTCCTACAATCTCTGAGCAGCACAGTGTTTTGTTCCTCAATGATACAAGGACCAGTAAATAATTCAATCAGGCTATAAGTATGATCATTCGCTAAGTTAAATGAATTAGCATTTTAAACCAATCAGCTGATTTAAAGATTCAACTCACTAATAAAAAACAGTTCTGCTGTTTGTTCTATTTACAGAATGGAAATTTATGTATGAAAGTTACTCAGTAACTTGTTTATTGTGCATTTGTGATTGTGCAAACATTCAGAAAAACAGGATTCTTGTTTGTGATACACTAACTCCTATAGCACAATGAATATTGTACAAAACAAACAAACAAACAAACAAACAAACAAAAAACACTTCAGTTTTTCCAATCTGCATTGTGGATTTGTGAAGAAAACAAATATTTATTTTTCCTAAATTCCTAGTTTATTCCCACTCAATAATGTTAGTATTAATACATGTCAAACACTCACATCAGTGTGTTGAGTTGACAGTGTTTATCCTGCAGTAGAGCAGCGATCTGATTCACTCGTGTGTCTCCTAGTTCATGTTCACTCAGATTCAGCTCTCTCAGGAGTAACGGGTTTTTACCCACAATTCCAGTCACATACTGACAGGCTTCATCTGCAGCAGGACCCAAAAACCTGCAGAAGAGAAGATGAAGAAAACTTCACTTCATAAATAAACTTGGTGAAAAAATCAACAACATCCGACTCTGAAGCAATATGAAAGGGATGGATTTACAAACTGTATTAATGAAATATTGTTTTATAAATAAACTGCCTGCATATGATTTATTTTGCATTATAACATCACATCTCACCTCAGTGTCTTGAGTTGACAGTTTGGATCCTGTAGTAAATCACTGAGCTCCTTCACTCCTGATTGTCCAGGATCATTTCCTGTGAGATCCAGCTCTATCAGGTGTGAAGGGTTTGATCTCAGAGCTGAAGCCAGAGCTTTATAACCTTCTTCAGTGATACTGCAGTCTGAAAGTCTACAAAAAAGACAACACACACACACATACATATATTAAAACAAGAATTCATTAGCATTTATTACACCATTAAGATATTTACATTTTCCATCATCTCAAAAATGCAATCTGTTCCTCAATGTTTTATAAATGTATCTACACCGACACACCAATTTCACATTACTGACCCATTCCTTGTGACACAGCGCCAGTTTACAGACCAGCTGGAGCTTTACATTGATTCATGTCATCCTTTAAAAAAAGCCAAATCGAGGCCACTAATGCGCAGGCAAACGTTCACTTAAAGAATGAACAAAGTGGCATCAATTTTGCTTTGAATTAAGTTGATAGAAAAAACTATGCGAGTTGTGTTGTAGGTAATAGACACCGACAGATTTTGAGTGATGACACCAGTGTCTGAACACACATAGAAAAGAATAGATTTCAATTTTAAAGACATGGCACTTCTTTTCCAGTGTGCTGATGCTAAATGTTGGAGGGTACTGGTTGAAGGACAAGATTTATTAATACTAACTCATTATCTGCTCACATGTAAATGTACTTCGCTTTTAAGCATGTGACACTGCAGACTATATATTCAATTAAATTGCACCCTTTTGTGATTTGATAACTGCACTAAGTCCTATCAAAATTTCAAGTATATTTTGATTAATTGTGCAGTCCTGATGAGAAGTGTTAAATATTTTCAAATTCATGAAACTGTGTTGGGTCACTACAGTCTGGGTAATTAATGGGATACACTTTTAAAATACTCACTTCAGCTTTTCCAGTCTACACTGTACATTTTCAAACAGAGTCAAGATGATCTTCATTCCTGGGTTTCCTAGTTTATTCTCACTCAGATCCAGCTCTGTCAGATTTGAAGGGTTTGAATTTAGAGCTGCAGCCAGAACATGACAACCTCCTTCTGTGATACAGTTGTTATTCAGACTGCATAAAGAGAAAACACAGTTCAGTTTTAATCTTAATATTTACCAGTATGTTTTAGCTGACAGTTGGCAAATACTGGTGGTGATGATGATGAGACAAAAGTCAAAGTGTCACACATGGTTTTTCAGTCAGCAATCTCTTATACAAGACACATAAAAAACATCCAGCAGCAAGAATTTAAAAGCGTCTTTGTATCAATAAAAAACGTACATCAGTGTGTTGAGTTGACAGTGTTTATCCTGCAGTACAGCAGCGATCTGATTCACTCGTGTGTCTCCTAGTTCATGTTCACTCAGATTCAGTTCTCTCAGGAGTAATGGGTTTTTACCCACAATTCCAGTCACATACTGACAGGCTTCATCTGCAGAAGGACCCAAAAACCTGCAGAAGAGAAGAATATATATAATAACAATAGTATAATTTATTTTGCATTAGAACATCACGTCTCACCTCAGAGTCTCCAGTTGACAGTTTGGATCCTGTAGTAAATCACTGAGCTCCTTCACTCCTGATTGTCCAGGATCATTTCCTGTGAGATCCAGCTCTATCAGGTGTGAAGGGTTTGATCTCAGAGCTGAAGCCAGAGCTTTATAACCTTCTTCAGTGATACTGCAGTCTGAAAGCCTAGAACCAAAATGAAGATGTCACATTCAGATGATTAATCAATTATTATAGAAATGACCTAAATACATAACAGAATTATATTTTATTCCTTAAACATCATTTACTTCATTTACAAATGAAGTAAAACTGTAAAGCAAAATCTGACAACTGAATATCGATTCAAACAAAAAAAAAAAAAGGAGAACTTTAAATTGTTAGACATCAATTCACTGCAGTATCTCCAGCTTAGTCACTTTCAAGCTTTAACCTTCCATTGCTCCTCATTTGTGAGTTATGTAGGATTACAAATTTAAGAAGCTGTTTAAAATATGCTGATCCTATGTTCTGACATAGCATCACAATAAAAGCTAAGGTAAAATACATTGTATTTAACATTTAAGACAAATATGAGGTTATCGGACAAATGATTCTCTCAAGCAAAGTTTGTAGCAAGATGTCCCTGCCAGTTCCTGTTCTCTTAAGTCAAATGAGCCAGATTACTGAGATGTTCACCTTTTGTTTGTAATGGCTCTTGGTGCCTCTGCCCCAGTCTTTGAGTAGTTATAATGATTGGATTAGGACTGCTGTAAATGGGGCACTTGGCTATACCTGAATACTTCATTTGCATGCTTTGTTTGGGAACGTCACCCAATTGCTTTGTCTACGTTTCAGGGGACTGCCCCTTAAATGTATACAATGTACAGTGTACAATGTATCACTGCCTTATTCAGACTTTTTGATGACTGCAGAGCTACGCAGCGAGTATCTGAATAAAGAGAAACTTTTGCTTCAATATATCCAAAATGTCTCCTGGTCTCTAAGAAAAAAAATGCACAACAGGTACACTTGTGCTCTTCATGGTCAAAAGAGACTGAACACCTGAAATGTAACTTCCTTTTCAATAAAATCAATGTAATATATTTTTGTTCTACATAGTACTGTGCAATAGTCTTAACCCACTAGTATTTTGCACCAGCCAAGATGTTTTAAAGTCAGTTATTTCTATCTTTTGCTGTAGTGTGTCAGTAGGAAACATTTACATTTCACATTTTGCCATTATATGTAATAATCCAGTGGGATTTTTCTTTGCACAATGAGTCTATAAATATATAAATATAAACATATATATAAATATAAACATACATACATATATATAAATATAAACATACATATATACATATATATATATATATATATATATATATATATATATAAAAAAATTTTCTTTTTTTTTTTTTTACAACATCTTTTCCAATGAAGCTACAATTTTCAAAATTTCCATTTTTCGGTCAAAAGTGATTCCCTCCCCCCCATTTCTGCTCCATCTGTGTTGCTTCTCTATGCTGTTGAAGATGTAAAGAATTACAAAAGCTGCAGATGATGTGGTTATTTAAAAAAACAGCAGCAAAACAGACTTTCAAAAACATTTTCGCTAAAATGATTAAATAAAACAGTAGTAAATAAGTGTAGTGTTAGATCTGGCAGGTCACGTCATTCAAGCTTTTATCATCTGATTCTCAGCTGATCCACGTCTACCTATAGGAATACAACGCCTATCACTTCTTTATATAAGGTCCATTCAGTATTGACGAATCACTTTGTTCAGGAGCCAACTACCCTCCTCCATCCCCAGCTCCTCCTTTCATCTGCAGTCAGGACTTGGCCTTCTGATATTTCTCACTGAGTCAGACTTTATCCTGAATTATGTTGTTAAACTAAATTGCAATTATTTTTGATGATAGAGACCCTGACAGAAATAGTTTGTTGTATCTATCCAATAGATACAGGGCTCAACATTAAGCCTTGACATAATCATTCACTTGTCCGAGTAAAAAAAAAAAAAAAGTTACTTGCCTGGGGCTAAAGAAAAATTGGCGTAATTATAATCCTGTAACGTGGAGAGGGAGACGAGAAGCGAGCGGATCCACATGCAAGCTTTTATTGAAAGGACGAGACAAAGACATGGTCAAATAGGCAAACAATGGAAAACAGCTATGTGGGGGCGAGACACAAGAATAGTCCGTGAAGCAAATGTGGGTCGATGATCAGCAAACAATCCAGGGGGCAAGGAAAAGGGTGATCCGATGGAACAAGAGAGCAGTCCAAAAGGCAGGCGGCAAGGCAGACGAAACGAGAAGACCGGCCGAGAAAGCTAAACACAGGGAACTAGGGAACTGGGGAACTAGGGAACTCGAAGCAAAACAACAATCCAAAAACACCACAATACTCAATACAGAGGGAAGTGCGGGGCTTAAATAGCACGTCTGATTGGCCACAGGTGTTGGAGCAATCAGCGCAATGGGTGGTGGGAGTAGTAGTCCGGGGTGTAGTGCAACAGTCTGTGAGATGTGAAAGAGTGAGAGCGACATCTGGTGGTGAGCGGACAGAAGGTCACCAGCCAGATTCATGACAGCCCCCCGTGACGTGACGAGGCTCTGGGTGGTCAGACGAGACGTGACTTGGTTCGTGGAGATCAACTGAGACTTGACTTGGCTCTTGGAGACCAGCTGTGGCCTGACCTGGCTTATGAAGATCAGTGGTGACTTGACTTGACTCATGGGGATCAACAGTGACTTGACTTGGCTCATGAAGATCAGCAGTAACTTGACTTGGCTTGTGGAGATCAGCTGTAACTTGACTTGGCTCGAGAAACACAGCTGTAACTTGACCTGAAACAGGAACGACAGCTGTAGCTTGACTTGACTCTGGGACAACAGCTGTAACTTGACTTGACACAGGAAACACAGCTATAGATTGACTGGACTCGAAAACAACTCGACTGAACTTGGGAACAACAGCTGTAACTTGACTTCACATGGGAAGAGCAGCTTTAGCTTGACTTGACTCTGGTATGGCAACTGTGACATGGCAGAGCTTTGTTTTCGCCGCCATTTTGTGCGCGGTCTCCGCTTTCGCCGCTCATTACATGAGTGCGCTCCGGCACGGTCGCCATTTCACGAGCGAGACTCAACACCGGAGTAGCGATCATTAAACAAGGATGTCCCGGGGTTTGCGGTGGACTAGACTTCGCGGCTGCACAATAGATTTGAATTGGCAGATAGTCCGGGAGGTCTGAATGGTTAACGATAGCCAGGAATTCGCTATGTTGCTCTAGCGTTCGTGTGCCTTGTTTTAATCTAAACAATATCCTAGTTGTTAGGGGTGTGACGGTCGCAATAACAACCACACCACCGCGGTCAACGGTTGCCACCAGCGGTACTGCACGTGATGTCACACAATCTATAACAAGCATAAAATACAGTGTTTCTACAACAATTATTCTGCCGTGGCCGTGTTTAGTGTCCCCGCCGGCAACAGCAGTGAGCGCAAGTGCCTTAGCAGCTGCTGGAAGAGATTCACGTTCAAACGCACACAATAGGCTAAAGCTTGCAAAGCTCCGGGAAAAGTAATTACTATGAATGTGTCGGAGGGAAATAAGGACATACTTGAATAAATTATTATTAAAAAACTAGTGTTATCTGAGCCAGTGTCGCTAAGATGACGATCTGGACTCACCATCTGCTCATTGGATGCGCGTTTAGAGAGAAATGCATCTCTACGGACCTTATAATGAAAGAGTTTTTGTTTTCGATTTGAATTTTTTAGTTTTAAAGTAGTATAGTAATTTAAAGCTTTCTATAGTTATATTTATCTGTAAGGCAAGTATTCGCTGAGTTTAGTTTCATTTTTGTGCAGCGCTCCTGTTCAACACTGAGACATCAGAAAGCGCATCTTGTTAGTTTTCTTTATTTTTACAAAAGCACAACATTTTGTTAATATTGTGAGTGCACGCAAATGATATTACACACTTTACAGTTCCGGATGATATGCTACACTTACCTTTATGAACAAAGATTACGCCGTACTTACATTTTTTTTGCAAGTGATTGCCCTGGCGCCTCCATGTCCTGCAAAGTGTATTTAGCTTCCCCTCTCCAACAAACAATTGTATGAGCATAAGAAAGTAATTTAAGTAAAACGTTTAAAATAACATTGTGATGTGCTTGAAGATTTTATTTTAGGCAAGTCGTGATGATTTGAGAAGGCAAAACTGATCAAACATAGGTTGTGATCAACTCACTGCCTGCCTCTGGCCGCTTGGTAGTGACGTTACAATCTTAATTTTCTTAGGGCAAAAATCTTAATTTAACAAACAAAAATGTTCCAAACACATTTCTAAGTTAACTTTATAAAGAAATGAAATGAAATATAACCACGTTCCTATTAAAAATTAAACTGAGCTTTTTTAATGGATGCAACAGTGTAATGGGAAAGAGAGAGAAAAGACTCGGGCTCCAGTCGGACTCAGGCCGGTAATTCTGATGAGCCGTCCGACAAGGGTTGGGTGAGGTTGTTATGAATTTATGCAACAAATGTTTGTTTAATATTTACCGTTCTTATTTTGGCTACTTTCTTATTTAAATTTATAATTTCTTTGATATTTACTTCAGTATTTTGTAGGATGAAATAAACACGCAAGTTTCTTATGTTTCAAAATTATATATCAACACAGTGCCACAGATGGTAGTTGGTCCACTACCACCGTGGTGGAAAAAATCTGCCACCGTCACAGCCCTGCTAGTTGTGGGCAGACGAAACGAGAAGACCGGTCAAGAAAGCTGAACACAGGGAACTAGGGAACTGGGGAACTGGGGAACTCAAAGCAAAACAACAATCCAAAAACACCACAATACTTGGTGCCATACAAAGGGAAGTCCGGGGCTTAAATAGCGTGTCTGATTGACCACAGGTGGTGACGCAATCAGCGCAATGAGTGGTGGGAGATGTAGTCCGGGGTGTAGTGCAACAGTTTCATCACCGCTCTAGGATCTTATTTTAATTGGTATATTTGTGATATTTGCCTTCAATTGATTTCAAGGACACTTTTTAGCTTAATGAGGATGCAATATTTTCCTAACCTTACTAAATGTGTTATCATTTTTCAAATTCTTACATTTTATCAATAACATCAATAAAATAAAATGATTGCAATTATTTGTTATTTTATCATTAAAATTGTAAATGCATAATTTTATAAATAAACGGTTCCCCTTTTTAACATATTAATGCATTAATATTAATGCAATGATGCATTTAAAAATTTATCCAAACCACCAGTAGGTGGCGGCAAGTCACTGTCTTAATGAGTGAGTCACACAACCAATTCGTTCAAACGGCTAATTCATTCAATAAATGACTGTCTTTATGAATGTACTTTGTACATAAGAGTTTTATTAATGAAGGACTAACACATAACTAATCTAAACAAACAAACAAACAAACAAACAAACATGAAATCACTCATACATGGGGGAAGGGTCAGTAAGAAGCAGTTAGAGAGAGACAAGGAAATGAAGCTATGAAAAGAGTCTGTTAACCACCTGAGTGAAACCATCAATGCTGTCTATAGCTTATACTAAACCTCTGTTCTGTTTAGTTAAATGTACAATCCTTGCATTGCCTTGGTCGTTGAACAAGTGTCCGAATGCAGTCTTGGGTGAAAGTCTTGATGGTTGGAGCAGTGGTGGTTTTGGAATCGTGATCACGTTCTTCTGGGTCCGAAGAGTGATGAACTCCAAAGATGTTCTGACTCGATGGTGACTGGGCATTTCTTCCCATGTAAAAATTGAAGAAGAATCAAGAGCTGAGAGGCACCCAGCTGAAGTCCTATGATCTCTGGGGAATGGAAAGACAAGGCCGCGAGGCCTGGCACGCGCTTAGGGAAGTCCTGAAGAGTTCTAGCTCATCTTCTTAGGTTCTAAAAGAACCACTGACTGACTGAGGCGAGTCATGAAGATGAATTCCAGGGTTGAGTGGAACTTTGTGGTCGAGAGCCACAGCTCTGTATGTTGGGCCTGTCGGGCCCGCCGGGCACGCCCTGTGCCAGCTCAGGCTCCCCGTGTGTTCCTCCACACGGGCTGCAATCAGAGGGTTGTGCAGAAGAGAGCGAAGCGAAGAGAGCCAGTGGTAACTTTCACCTTTAGAAGGAAAGTTTACAATTCTTTGTCTGTGAGCATGGTATTTTGCATACGTAATTTGATTGGGTGTTGATGCAAAAACTACTAAGGTTTCTTAAAACCTTAGTTGTCTCCAGAGCTCCAGCATATAGCTGGCTTGTTGGGTTTAAAGACTATTTGTTAAATGTAACAATTAATGCATGTCTGATTGATCCAGATGCTACATGTTTTATATAATATTTATCTTTTTTCTACCACAGTATGTTTGTTAGTGTTTGTTTCTTTGTGTGCCTAATAGTTTTGATTTTTCCGTAAGTCATGTAGGCTGCACAAGCCTCAACTGACGCAGCCTTGATAGGCTATTGTCCATTATCAGTCACCGTTTACATTGAAATAAATCAGGTAAAATTCTCTTTCAAATGCCCTTCACAAAATCCACTTGTCCCAGACAAGCGTTAATGTCGAGCCCTGATAAATATTATCTGTCCAACTCCATTCCGGTTTATTATTATTATTATTATTATTATTATTATTATTATTATTTTGCAGAAGTAAAATTAAAAAAAAAAAAAGTGTTAGAGTATTTCATAATGAACAATTATAATTAGACAAGAAAAAGACAATTAATATTTTGAAAATACTAAAAATGAAACTGTTGGATAAGAACTGAACTGAGCTGATAATGACATCACTGTTTACTCCACACCTGCTTTATAAATTAATTAAACTCACTCTTAAATTGATGGACTT
>VONZ01003483.1:0-20717 GCA_012976165.1 Labeo catla
CCCAAGCCAACTTAATTAAATTTGCATGCGCAAG
Source organism: Labeo catla (assembly GCA_012976165.1). Lineage (NCBI taxonomy): Eukaryota > Metazoa > Chordata > Actinopteri > Cypriniformes > Cyprinidae > Labeo > Labeo catla. Next base: position 35 of record VONZ01003483.1, read on the forward strand.
AGAAGCTTTGTAAAAGTGTAAATCGCGTTTCAAGCGTAAGAAAAAACAGATTTGCAGCATTTTACTGTTACTCGTAATTGTAATTCATGTGTTGTGAAACTGCAGCTTCATGTTTTCGCAAAATAAATACGATCTGCATTCTTCCGACTTCCATTTCTCCGCGCTTACACTTTTGCCACGTTCTTTTCGCTAAAATACGGTCAAAAGCACTGCAAGTCTGTGAACAGTGATTTACACACGAAAACAACAGTTTGCAAAACAGATTGACTGCGTAGGACCAATATGTATGTGAAAAAACAAACTGTTGCAAATGTCTAAATGACTTGTGTATGTAGGGCACAAAGTTGCCGAAATAATCCGATATGTACAGCTCCGTCTTTCTTTTTTCTGCGCTTACACTTTTGGCACGATTCTCTCACTCACTGAGTTTTGCAAGCGTGAGGGGGAGGGCGGGGCCACCACTTTCTGTAGCCAATCAAATCAGACTCTCGCGGACTCCATTTACTCTTATCTGATTGGTTCAATAAACACATCACACGCTAAAACATTTATCTTCATTTAGTTCTCACTGTCGCTCGCTTCCGGTGGAATGGTACTTTTAATGTAGACATACATTAAAAATAAAATAAAATAAAATAAAAACACGATATAAGTTGTGTACCAGGCTGTGTGTTCATTCTGAAATTCGAGCTGTGTCGTCATCGTCCTCAACAGGCAATATATGATAGTTTACTGTAATATTGTAATTTTGATGATACCTAATACTAAAACTGCCACGGGGTATATTTTACCCGTGGCTGTTTTTTAAATGTAGCCTACATAACAGACTTTGAATAAAACATTAAAGTCTCCCAGTCACTGACTTTTACTAAAATGGTGTAATTTAAAATCCTCTAAAAATGGTTCAGAAAGACAAAAGACGTGGCATTTATATTGTGCCTATATTTTCGTGCTGTCATTATCTTGCTACTTATGTTTTAATTGTAACTACATTGCTAGGCAGCGCCTTTTACTCACTGAATTAGCAGTTGAGATTCAAAGTCAAAATTAGTAAAAGAAGGTGATTTATGGATGCTTAAGAGCATAGAAGCACTAAATGCCATTAGTCTGAGTCAGCATCTGACGGCTCATCTGACTGTGATCTCATATTTAGATGTTTCTTTATGAAAACAGTGGCATAATACACTGAAATAAAATGTTCTTTAGGCGTATAAAAACGGTAGTTGTGCTTGGGTAGAATTTACCCGCTGGAGGTTTTTAGGTGTACAGCGACCCCTAGCGGTGCTAGTGTTAAACATGGCCTAGTATCTGCACTAGCAGCATAATTTGTAATTTATAATAACATGCATAATTTCACCTGTCTACTGATCAGGGACGACTCAAATTTTTTAACTAAAATTTAGTTCAATATAGTGAATATAATATATATTTTTTTCACTTTAACATGTTATAATTTAAGGGGATTTTACAATTTTTTTTCCAAATCTTCAAAAATTTCAAAGTATACAACTGAGTGTTAAATACAATAAACAGAGACATGGTCTGGAAAATCGTCAAATTCAGATTTATGTAGCTTTATTGTTATAGTAAAAAGGTTTTATCAAAAGTATAGCACTCTGATACTATTGTTGAGCATTGTCACGTAATGTTTAACATCAGCTATATATTAGGCTATATTATATGATATATGCATTTCAATGTAAAGCCAAACCAATCCAATAATGTTAACACCAGCTAACAATTCAGGATGAACACATAGTCTAGTCTAATGGTACACAACTTATAAAGTATCATGTTTTAATTAAGTTGTTGTTTATTTATTTATTTTAATGTACATGTACATTAAAAGTACCATTCCATCGGAAGCGAGCAACAGCAAGAACTAAATGAAGATGAATGTTTTGGCGTGTGATGTGTTTATTGAACCAATCAGATAAGAGTAAATGGAGTCCGCGAGAGTCTCATTTCATTGGCTACAAAAAGGTGGTGGCCCCGCCCTCCCCCTCAGGCTTGCAAAACTCAGTGAGTGAGAGAATCTGCCAAAAGTGTAAGCGCAGAAAAAAGAAAGACGGAGCTGTACATATCAGATTATTTCGGCAACTTTGTGCCCTACATACACAAGTCATTTAGACATTTGCAACAGTTTGTTTTTTCACATACATATTGGTCCTACGCAGTCAATCTGTTTTGCAAACTGTTGTTTTCGTGTGTAAATCACTGTTCACAGACTTGCAGTGCTTTTGACCGTATTTTAGCGAAAAGAACGTGCCAAAAGTGTAAGCGCGGAGAAATGGAAGTCGGAAGAATGCAGATCGTATTTATTTTGCGAAAGCATGAAGCTGCAGTTTCACAATACATGAATTACACTTATGAGTAACAGTAAATGCTGCAAATCTGTTTTTTCTTACGCTTGAAACGCGATTTACACTTTTACAAAGCTTCTCTTGCGCATGCAAATTTAATTTACGCTTACAGTCTTATGTACACTTGCACAACACGTACTCTTCACATGCAAATCTTTATGGCATTATTTTATCTCCATACTAAAGACCCAGGTAAACAATGAATGAATCTTTTCTGTTTCTTATAGCATTATAGTTTTGTCTTGTTTGTAGTGTGATCAACGTTTGTGTAAGCAGTAGATGTGTTAGGGAGGTAACAGGTAACATTTTAATTATATCGGTAAAATGATCCGAACTTCCCATCACTAACGACTATATTGTGACAAAACACGGTAATAGTCAAACAAAATAATAAACAAATAAATGCAAGAACAAAATTCGATTATTAGACCTAGATTATAATTAAAAGGGAATACATGCGAAAAACAAAATACCATTGGTAGTTCGCTTTCTAATGTTACACAATGATTTTAATACACCAAAATTCTAACACAAATTATGTGATGATAATGGATAAAGCACAGTTCCATACCAAGTGCTCGGAGATCTTCACCAGACGACAGATGCATAAACAAGACTTTGCCGTTTTAAGTAATAAAAAGGAAGGGGGGAAAACGTACAATTAGAATGATCGAAAAATAGCCATAGCCTGACCATTAATGCCGGTGGTAATGCAGCAGTGTGATACAAATACTTCCCTGTGACATTGTGTCAGTGTTTGATGGTTTCACTTTTAGCTAGACAACTGAAAGAAACACACTGTGGACGTTTGCGCGTCACGTGATTTGTTGTGGAAAAAAACAGACTGTGGAGAGTCGACGCTCACGCACCCAATAGTACGAAATCGACATTGTTTCAAATGTCTAAAGACATGAATAAATTTACTCCATTCGACAAAGGCATCAAGTTGGTGTCAAGACAAAGCGATATCGGTAAGTTTAATATCTATATATTAGTATATAGCATGTATTTTGTGCGCAAATCTTCTAGTTCAGAGACTTCCTCGTATTATAAAACACCAGGTTTAATTGTGGAGGGCTGGATGACTCCATGTAGACATGTGAAAAGCGCCGAACCTTATTGATATAAATTGATTCGAATTACGATGCATATACTGCAGTGACATTAGCTGCAGCCAGTATTTTTACTGAAGGCTTATATACTTGATTTATAATAAGGTGAAAGAATCTTTCTTTCCTCCTTTCTTTCTTTTTGCTTCCTTTCTTAAACAACTGAGCCGGTTTTAAGTGTAAGACTGCTTTTTGGTTTTATGTGATGCTTTAATGTAAATAGGCATTAATAAAAAGTGAAAGTGAAATCAAAACTAAAGAATAGTAACATGCTTTTACAATTATGCATTTCAGAAAAGTTTCTACTACTTCTACTGAATAAATGACCAGAATATGGGATATGTTAGTGGAATTTACAAAGTTTTCTAATTATTCCAGATGTATATGATGATGACCCGGGTGTTTTAAGGGCTGTGCTGTCTTGTGGTCATGTCATGGATCCAGAAACACTGACTGACTGTTGCAGAGCTCAGCTGGACAATGTGAGTCTGTCTGTGAACATTTCTCTGTATTTTTTATACTTAAAAGTAATTATAATTTTAGTGTTATTATGACTGTCATATTAATATTAATAAAGTGAAGACCAACTATTAGCTCTGGTGTTCAATTTCAGGGACAGACTGAATTCAGATGTCCGCTGTGCAAGAACAAATGGCCATATGATGAAGTGCGAAAACTGGCAAAACTTACACTTGAAGAGCAACTGAATTTTGAGGAAAAGCTTGGGATGAACACCGCTAAGAAGATAGTCGACTTCAGGGATGTATGTACATTTCTTGCTTTGATTTTGTGATTATAATATTATTTAGAAACAAAAAGTTTTTTAACATGTCTTAGTAAGGGAGTTAATTTTACAGATGGATCATATGCAAAATTATAAAATTGTGCATTGCTGTCTTTTATATATTCATATTCAGTGTCCTGGTTGTGGCACCTTCATTGAAAGGTCAGATGACTCTAATCTCTGTGTGGAGTGCTCAGTTTGCACAGCAAAAACTGGACGCATCTTTGAGTTCTGCTGGAAGTGTGAGAGAGTGTGGAAAGGGCCTCGACCTTGTGCTGATGAGTGTGGGATGTAGAAGTGCTGACCAGGAACTGCTGAGAGACGATGATCACTTTATCATCAGTTGTATATAAGGGGACCGATGTTCATGTTCAGTGTCCAGCAATTCGTGCATGTCCATTTTGTGGTGTGTGTTGTTTTTGTGGAACATAAGGGATGTAAAATAATGTTATGTCGTGAATGCAGGAAGCAGTTTTGCTTTGCTTGTTTAAAATCTGCACATGAATGCTTACAAACATCAACCTATTTCATTTCATGCTCAGCTGGTGTCGCACCAAAACAAACTAATTCAATGTAAAAACAATGTAAAAACATGTCCAACAATGTTGATATCAACTACCATGGCACCTGCCATAAGACTACACAAACATCTCTTAAATAATAGTAAAAAAGTGTCTATGGGATATATATATATTTTACAAATACATTTTTATTCACATTTCCTTTTATTCATTTAGCAGATACTTTTATCCAACATTTCATTATCACATGCTTGTCCATAATTGCCAGTGCTCTGGAGTAACTTAAGTTATTTTATTTTATTTGTTTGCATTCTATTTACTACAGTATTATGTCATGTCTAATTATCAACAAATAGATAGGCCTAATATATATATAATTTAAATTTAATAAAAACAGTAATAAAAAAAAAAAGACTGGTATATTCATTTAATTTGAAGTAAGTCAGTCGGCTTCCAATTTAATGTTGCATTTCGAATTTGTGACTTTACAATTAAGTAAGTTACACATTAAGTTGCAAAACTGATGACACACCAATCAGAATCTCTGCATCCAACAAAGCAGAGAGGAGTGAAATGAACGAATCATTTACATGGGTATTTACACATAAAGTACAGGCACGTGCACAGGTAGGGCTCAACTTGTGCAGAGCACTTGCCCTTTTTGTAATTACACTCGGAAGTGGCCTTTTTTTGGGGAGAGTTTTTTTTTTTTAATAAATCAGTGTTATTGGTAACCCTTTACGTCTGTTTGTCTTTTTAACAAATATTTAACCAATTAAACGCATTATAAAGCGCATCTCTTAGAACCGCTCAAACTGTCAGTCAAACTTCACAACTCCGCCCCCTGAGCGCCGCGAACTCACGTTTCAGCACATCAGAGTCATAGAGCAGAAGCAGATGAACGTCTTCGTCTTGTAACGGTAAAATATCTTGTTGTTTGAATAAGTGCAACGTTGTCTTTATGAAATAAACACTAGTATGTCTATAAAGGTTCATATAATGATCACCACACCGGTGTGATGTTGACGTAATGTGATGTCGTCGTTTTAATGATGGACAGATGTCACACATTCGCTGGTCAAAAACCCGTGGTGTAACTGCATTTGAGTTTGTCACAAAGCAACCTAGTGATTCTTGTCAGCTAGGTAAAATATATTATAAAAAAATGTCTATTTTGATTTTATGGCTATCTGCTGAATGTGCTGATGCATGTAAATTACATGATGTAATTTATTAACATTTCATCATATTATATAGCCTATGGTCACACAGCATGGTAGGTTAAAGTTTATGATGCTATTATATTATGCATGTGTTTGCTGGCTAGATTGTTTTTTAAATCTGGTATTGTATACTCCCTGCTCGTCTTCACATGTATAAACATAGAAAAACATGGTTTACTACTGTAATAATGTTGTATTAAATAAAAAAAACTTTACACAATGAGAATGAGAATCATCAGGTCACTGTGCATTCTATATATTTGCCTTGGGGGGGTGGGGGTCCCCTTATATACTAATCCTAATCATGAGGAAGTCATTTCTAATGCAGATATCCTCGAGGCAATTTACTCCCTCGGCAAGAGATTTGACAAACAGGAAAAAAAGTTGGAGGTGCTGACGAGAAAATTGGAAGAGAATTGTAGTGTAATTTCCGAAGTAAAGGAAGAGTTGAAAGCTCACAAGCAGAAATCGGCTGAAATGGATCTGGAACTCTCTGATCTCAAGAAAGAAAATAACGAGTTGAGATCTAGGATAGGAGAATTGGATCGCTACAAAAATTATGCAGTTTTCAACAGTGGTGGACGAAGTACACAATTTGAGTACTCGAGTAAAAGTACAGATACGTATAATAAAATATTACTCCAGTAAAAGTAAAAGTGCTCCTCTTTCAATTTTACTCGAGTGAAAGTACAAAAGTACCCGATTTTTTATGTACTTAAGTAAAAAAGTACTGATAGATTTATTTAGCAATTTTATATAGGCAGCACATATTTTTTGTAATCCTACTGTTGTTGATATGGACTATGTTGACGAGAGTGATGTAGTAATATTCAATGTGAAGCTTACACAGCAATGTACCTGAGAGAAAACAGATTTGACCATCATATTTTCAACAGTAAGAAAAAAGTGTGAACAAGTAAAGCTTGTTTTGCATAACATCACAGTTATATATGACTTGAGAATAAGGACTGAAGTTAACAAGAACATTTTAAGGAAAATATAATTATATTATCATAATGATTTTTTCCTTTCAAATATTGCCCATGTAAAAACACCCCTGGCCAAATGCCCCCAGAGGGCATCACTTTCCACTTTGATAATTACTGTAGTTACCATGATCTGAGCATGACACCCTTTCTTTTTCCCTCGGATGTAATCTATCTAGGTGGTTGAATAAAAATATGTGGACTTTATATCTAAAAAATTATCTCAACTTAGCACCATCAAGCAGCTAGACAGTTAGCATCAGCTAACAATATTTACTTATTTTCAGTATGGTTGAATAAACATTCATATCTGTCTACTCCAGCTGATCCAAACAATATAAAAATGTATACTGTTGCTAAACAATATAAAAACAGACGTCACGTAGCGCTACATGCGTAGCATTTTAATAAAACTGCTAACGTTACATCAGCGAGGAATATGAATGTGCATGAGTTATTTTATTTAAGCTGTTATTTAAATTTTTCGTTTTTGAATTCAAGCATTTCAGTACGCTTAAACAGATCACCTTTTACAGCAGATGTAATTCACAAACAACGGACAGCTTTGACCTAAATATGATTTTGTTATAATAATTAATCCTAAAATTCGAAATTAGTAACTTACTTTTCGCAGCATCAGTCGCGCACGCGCACAAGATCTCCTGGTTCTTACTTGTGAATTCAGTTGACTGGAGACTCGCTCTAAACGGATCATTTGAATCAATGAGTTGTTGACTCGAGAACAGCTGCAATCGGATCATTCCAATTCGTGAATGAATTGTTTGGTGCAATTGGCGAATCAGATTAACAGGTTCATTGAAAAGAATCAGTTTGTTCATGAATCAGACACCGCTTGTGCGTCTCAGAGCACGTGATATATTATAAGAGGTAACGATATGTTTATGAAATGTAGTGAAGTAAAAAGTACGATCTTACGCTTTGGAATGTAATGAAGTAAAAGTGAAAGTTACTCAAAATAAAACTACTCCAGTAAAGTACAGATACTTGAAAAATGTACTTAAGTACAGTAACGAATTACAACTACTTCGTTACTGCCCACCACTGGTTTTCAAAGAGAATCTACAGAGACCAGATCTGGGCACTGTCCAAGGGATCAACTGTGTGCAAGGAAGCAGGCTGTGATTTCGCAGAGGACTTAAATAAAGAGGACAGAAAGGAGAGGCAAGTGCTTTGGCCACGCATTAAAAACAAGCTCCAGCTGAAGAAAAAGTGGCGTACTTTCAGGGTCCTTTTGCGTTCATTGAGGGAAAACAATTTTTTCCAGGATGATGAAAGTTCAAAGAAAGGGAAAAGTTGATTTTTGAGAGACTCTTTTTGTGTTGCAATTTAATTCTTCAGATTTCATTACTGACTGTTCAGTGACATTTTCTGTTTGTTCACTGTGAGTTCCAGTGAAGTATGTTTGCACTCAAATCTCGTTCATCTTTCTGTTCTTTAAATACAAGGGGACTAAAGGACAAAGTAAAACGCAAAGGAATATTTTTGTTTTGTAAGGGGCAGAAGCCACATTTTGTTTTTCTACAAGAGACTCACTCTACTGAAGAAGATGCAGCTTTTTGGAAAATGCAGTGGGGAGACACAATTTTATTCAGTCATGGCTCCAGTCGATCAGCAGGTGTCGCCATATGCCTTAACAATTGCCCTGGGAAGGTTGTGACTTTTCAGTCTGATGCTCATGGACATTGGCTTTCTGCTGTGGTTAACTGTGAAGGCATTTTTGTTATTTTAGTTAATGTTTATGGGTATAACAGTAGAGGGCAAAACAAGATGTTATTGGATAATATTGCTGCTGTTGTCACACAGTTAAAGATGAAGTTTCATTCAAATTTGGTACTAATTGGAGGTGATTTTAATTTGGCACCTGATGAGTGGCTAGACAGATCCCCTTCTAGTTATACTAGCCATCACTTTAATAAAACTATTCAGGAGTTTTCCAACTTAAATTCACTTATAGATATTTGGAGGGTCAAGTATCCTAATGCTAGTCAGTTCTCTTGGGTCAAACCTAATGGATCCTCTAAGTCATGGATAGATTTTTGGCTCATCACTGAGGAATATTCTGAGAATGTTACTAATGTTTCAATTTCTGCTGCACCACTGACAGATCATTGTCTGATTTCATTAACATTGGAACCAGCAATAAAACATAATGTTAGGAAAGACTATTGGAAGCTTAATGCAGAACTCTTAAAGGATAAAGAATACTGTAGTCAAATAAGAAATTTGGTGAGTGTGATTGGAAATGACTTTTCTTTAACCTTCTTACGGGATTAAATGGGAATATTTTAAATTTAAAACACTGGAAATTTCAATTCGGTTTGGTAAACAAAAAAGTAGAGAACTGAAACAAAGGGAGTTGAGGTTAATTCAAGAAATTATTGATTGCTGTAATTCACAAGAAACGACTCAAGATGTTGAAAAGTTGCTCTGTCTTCAAGCTAAATTAGACAGTATGTATCCAATGAAACCACAAGGAGCTTTTGTAAGGTCTCGTGCAAAATGGATGGAAGAAGGAGAGAAGAATACATCTTATTTTTGTCAGTTAGAAAAGAGGAGACAGGAAAGTAATACAATTCATAATTTAATTATTAATGATATAGTAATTACAGATCCAAAATTAATATCTGAGGAAATACACTCATTATATAGTAATATTTACTCTTCATCATACTCTGATGGAATTTCTTGAGAATATTAAAGAGTTTATCCCACAGATTGATGACAAATTTAAAGAAATGTGTGATAGAGACCTGAGATTAGAGGAACTTGATTCTGCTATTAAAAAAATATCTTGTGGTAAATCTCCTGGTCAGGATGGTTTGACTACTAATTTTTTTCTGGGAGGATATAAAAGATTTGTTATTTAATGCCTTAAAGGAGTGTTTTGAATCTAATACTTTACTTTCAACTATGAAACAGGGATTAATTATTTCAAAGTCAAACAAGGACAAACGAATTATTGAGAATCTGAGACCGATTACCTTACTTAACGTTGATTATAAAATTCTTACATCTGTAATTGCTAATAGATTAAAATTTAGGCTGAGCCAAGTTATAAGTGAAACTCAATCTGGTTTTATTAAAGGAAGGTTAATGCACAACAATATTAGACTTGTCTTAGATTTAATTGATTATGGACATTTAATTAAGGATGATGAGTTTCTCTTGTTTCTTGATTTCTATAAGGCATTTCATACTGTAGAACATAAGTTAATTTTACAAATAATTTAGTTTTTTGGTTTTGGTCATAAATTTATTAAGTTAACAGAGATGTTGTACAAAGACGTAAATAGTTCAGTTTCATAACCATTTGGGACTTCTAAGAGGTTTAACATTAACAGGGGTATTAGACAAGGGGATCCAACAAGTCCGTATTTATTTATTTTAATAGCCGAACTATTAGCAATTCATGTTAAGAACAGTAAAGATATCAGGCCTTTAAATGTTTTAGGAAGTAAGTTATTAATAAGTCAACTTGCAGATGATACCACCCTGTTTCTTAGTGATGCAGAGCAGATTCCAGTTGCCATTAATCTGGTTTCTCATTTCTCAAAAGCTTCTGGTCTGCAATTGAATTTAAAAAAGTGTGAGCTGATAGCACTTCATGATCATACTAAATCTCACTCACAATATTCCATTAAAAACTAAGGTAAAATATTTAGGAATTGTTATTACTAAGACCCTAAAATTAGAGAAAAAAGTAATTTGATTGATAATATGAAAAAAAGTCAAAATATTTTAAATATGTGGTTACAAATGGATATCTCTTATATTTGGCAGAATTCTCATACAGAAGTCAGACGCACTTTCCAGGTTGATTTACCCAGCATTTTCTTTAAGTATATCTGATAGGTGGATAAAAGACATTAATCAAATTCAGTACAAATTTATTTGGAAAAACAAGCATCATTATATAAGAAAGTCGAATGTAAAGCCAATCAGTGAGGGAGGGTTGAATGTAATTGATTTCGATGTTATGAATGGCACCCTTAAGTTGAGGTGGCTCCAAGCTTTCCTTAATAAATAAAGAAATAAACATTCTGTTTGGTTTAGCTTTTCGAATTTTTGATTCTTTTGGGGGCACTGATTTCCTTTTAAGGTGTGTTTCGAGCCATCTAAGTTAAAATGTAAATTATCATCTTTTCATAGTCAGGTACTATTATATTGGAAATAAATATACAAACACAACTTTTCACCACACAGTTGTTCTTTGTGGAATAATAAGTGTATCCTTATTAAGGGGATACAGACTCAGGCGGCGCAGTTTGTTCAGAGCGGCTGCAGGAGCTCTGATGATCACATGACTGTTTCACGATTGGTCAGATTCACCACATGACAACGATCACGTGTGTTTCGGGTTTATTCTAACATCCTCAAGTCCGATAATACTCACAAATCTGTGTTTTTATAACAATAAAAGTGTTTTTACTGTAGTCACAATGTTATATTGAGTCAGATTTATCATAAAACACTGATAAAAGCATATATAACCCCACTTTATTAGTATTTAAATAGCATATATTTATGATGAACATATTCTTGTTCAGATGGCGCTGTATTAAGCAGTATATGAAACGTGTTTCTGTTGCTCATGAAAACGCTTTTGAAAAGTCTGTGTATTTGATAAATATTGCATTTAATTCACTTCATCTGTGATAGTGCATGCAAACACCGCGAGAGCTTCACTAACGAGAGCAGAAAGTGTCCGACTTGACGCCTCCGTTTTCAACTCCGCCCCCGACTGCTCTCGGCTACTCTCGTTGATCACCGTCTGTAGCCGTAGATGAAGTAGTGATGGGAAGTTCGGATCATTTTACCGACTCGGTCCTTTGAGTCTCGTTCAGCAAAATGAACGAATCTTTTTTCGAGTCATTTCGTTCATGTTGTTCATTTTAGCAAAGTATAATTAAAATGTTACGTTTTACTTCCCTAACACATCTACTGCTTACACAAACGTTGATCACACTACAAACAAGACAAAACTATAATGCTATAAGAAACAGAGAAGATTCATTCATTGTTTATCTGGGTCTTTAGTCTATGATTCGCTCACCTCACCTCTTATCTGACAAGTTTTCGGGTTCGAGTCGTTCGTTCATCACGTGACAGCCCTGTAACGTTAACCTATGCAGTCTGACGCCTGTTTCACACATACTCCGTCTGCAGTGCGTATGCAGTCCGTGTGCGTTACGTATGCGGTGCAGAAGCAGGAAGCGGTCATTGTGCTTTCACACAGGACACGTTTGCAGTGCGCTACTGACGCCGGTTCAATCCTCGATTTTATGCAAAATCAATACAACAATGGGTAAGTAGTTTCCCATTCTGTGTTTTGTAAATGTGAATGCTTATTATAAATGCTTAGATGTCTTGAGACAGCTTTATTAGCATTATATAACTCTCTTTATTTTGCATGTAGTGCGTGTTGTTGACAAGAGAAAGGTGGTCGCGCTCTATATGTTGTTACGAAGATTACGGAGAAGAAGGAGACGAGTGTGGGTTCACCCACTTAACCAGCGGAGAAGACAACTTGGAGCATATCACCACCTTGTCTCAGAACTTCGTCTTGACAGTGACCGGCACATGAAATACTTACTTTACTGTTTCATAACATGAAATATTGAAAGCATATATTTTTTTAAAAATACAGGAAACATTTGGATAAAATATGAATACATTAATGTATATCTGAATATATAACTTTTCATATAGTTGTCTGCCTGAATATAAAGTAAATTTTAGTATGAATATATCCATGTAAATTGATAATATGCGGTAATAATATGTATTATATTAATTACAGATATGTACACTATATTAAGTTATGCATTTCTATATTAATAATTCATATTACACTTTATTATCAATTGAAACGACTGATATTTATACATTGTCACGTAAAATTAGAAGAATACAATTTTAACACTTATATGTACACTTAAACTTTAACGAACTACTTAATTGACAGCCCTTTATAAATGACATCTGGCCTACTAATTAGACATAACATTTATTTATGACTATGACATGCTAAATTCAAGTGTAAACTTGAATATAGATAAAAAGAGAAACACTACTGTATTCACGAACAACATATAGGCCCAACAGTTTGTATTCATGTTGAAAAACCTACACATAAATAGCGTAATGTTACAGTCATTACGCTTATATATAATGATAGTTGCTGAAGCAAGTGTAAGTACACGTAAACATGGCACTTAAGAACTTAACATTCACACCAATAGCCGAAGAAACGGTTTCCCATGCCCTTTCCTTCGCAATCAAATCTTTGTACAACGAATTCTGCGAGTCGTACAGAATTCTGTATTTTTCCACCTCCACAATTAGACGAGTGTCGTCCATGTCACCTTGTTTTGAGTAGTTGTAGTTCCGCCACGTGATTGGCTGATGCGATTAAACTCCCCCTCTTCCTCCAACGATATAAAAAGTAATTTTTGTAGGGAAAAAACATATCTGATCGCATTATGCAAGTTTTATAGAAGTACTGTGCTCATTTATGTATTTTCCTTTTTTTATTTCTTTATTTCTTTATTGGATTTATTTTTCTAATTTACTGTGTACAAAGTATCACACATTAATTGTGCGTAAATTATGAATTTATTACAATTTCATGCCAATCCATGTTCATTTTGCCCACAAACAATCTGCTGTTCCGGATTCCAGCACAGCAAAAATAGACTCTGTGCCGAAACGATCGCTGCACTGCTGCAAACGCACCGCATCTGGAACGCACTGCCGGACAGCAACCGCGTGCAGTGTGAACGCTCTGATCCGTTAACATGGGTGCGGAAAAAAATACGCAACGCATACGCACTGCAGACGGAGTATGTGTGAAACAGGCGTGAGCCTGAAAGAGAATTGATTAGTTCATCTCTGGAGTCGTCGGGTTTGAGTCTTTCGTTCATCACGTGACGCCCCATAAGGTGAACGAACGACTCTAAAACAGTTGAACTAATTCCAGTACAGAACCTAATAGGATGTTGCGCATGCGCGACTGAACGAATCACTCTCCGAGATGACTCGTTCGTCCCGAGTCACATTAAAGTTTCATTCAAAATGAACGAATCGTTCATAAACGACCCCTCACTAAGATGAAGTCCAACAAACCTTCTCTCTCTGGGCCTTCCGTGCTGACGCTTGCGCGGTGTTCAGCAACATGTTTATTGCAGACAAAGTAGTGATGGGTCGTTCTTGAACGATTCGTTCATTTTGAACGAATCTTTAATGTGACTCGGGACGAACGAGTCGTCTCGGGGAGTGATTCGTTCAGTCGCGCATGCGCAATATTCTATTAGGTTCTGTACTGGAATTAGTTCACCTGTTTTAGAGTCGTTCGTTCACCTTATGGGGATGTCACGTGATGAACGAACGACTCGAACCCGAAGACTCAAAAGATGAACTAATCAATTCTCCTTCCGGCTCAGGCTGCATAGGTTAACATTACGGGGATGTCACGTGATGAACGAACGACTCAAACCCGAGGACTCGAGAAATGAACTAATCAATTCTCTTTCCGGCTCAGACTGCATAGGTTAACATTACGGGGATGTCACGTGATGAACGAACGACTCAAACCCGAGGACTCGAGAGATGAACTAATCAATTCTCTTTCCGGCTCAGACTGTGTTGGTTAGCTAATTGGGCTGTCAGGTGATGAACGAACGACTCAAACCCGAAAACTTGTCAGATAAGAGGCGAGGTGAGCGAATCATAGACTAAAGACCAGGTAAACAATGAATTAATATTTTCTGTTTCTTATAGCATTATAGTTTTGTTTTGTTTGTAGTGTGATCAACGTTTGTGTAAGCAGTAGATGTGTTAGGGAAATAAAACGTAACATTTTAATTATATTTTGCTAAAATGAACAAAATGAACGAAATGACTCGAAAAAAGATTCGTTCATTTTGCTGAACGAGACTCAAAGGACCGAGTCGGTAAAATGATCCGAACTTCCCATCACTAAGACAAAGTAGTTTTGATTCAGTATCTGATTTGAACACTTGAATCTTAGATAAAGCATTAAGACATTTCAGTGTAGGCCCTTATCTCTGAGAAAGAAAAATTGCAAATCCGGCTAGTCATGCGTAACAGAATCAAAAAGCTGTAATGTTTGAAAGGCTGTATGTTCATTAAAGGAGACTTTGGTAATTCCCGTAAACAGTTGTGACACGTGACGTTTTACATGTAACTGCGTGGGAGTGGAGGAGGAGGGTAAGAGATTACTGTAACAACACGGAAGTATATGAACAGACGCTGTTAAAAATGTCTGAAACTCTAAAGAAATTCACTTCACACGACAAAGGCATTAAACTGGTGTCAAAACCAAACGATATCGGTAAGTGCGCGCGCTTATTAACTTATTTAATAAACAACGGACAATTAACCAAACACACTAATGATATTGTGCGTTATTATTTATATTATGTATCATTTATTGTTTTTATATGGAAATAGTTATATGTGGGGTTTTTTCTGCAGTTTCTTGCCATTGTTTGCCTGGTTGGGATCTGAACGACACTAATATTCAGAAATACTGTATTGTTTTGATTGACTGCACTGACTGAACAAAACTTAAGATGAGAACAAAACTTGATCTGAATAATGACGCTTGTCTTTTTAGAGCTGCTTTATAGCAGAATGTGTTATTTGATGAAATAGCAACATAGCATCGTTATTTTCTTGTTTATCATATGAAACTGCTTTGAAGCTTGCTGTCTAGCCTGGATTTGTCCGTAAACTGAAACAAAAAGTCTAATTTAAATGAAAGGTTATTTCCTCACATTTTAAAGCACTGACCTTAATCTGCAGGTCAGTTTGACTCTATTCGGGTAAAGCTGCTTTGAAACAACGTAAAGTGTGAAAAAAATTAAAATAAAAACTTGACTAGAAATAGACGAAAGAGAACGAAATTACGTAAACGCGTCTTCTAAATGCGTAAGTGCAAGCGTTAACTAAAGAATGAATGTGTTATTTATTTAATTATTTATTTAGATGACAGCGGTCATTAGGCTACAGTATTCTGTTTTTAATAATAATGTCTGTTGTG
Source organism: Labeo catla (assembly GCA_012976165.1). Lineage (NCBI taxonomy): Eukaryota > Metazoa > Chordata > Actinopteri > Cypriniformes > Cyprinidae > Labeo > Labeo catla. The sequence continues at coordinate 16,106 of VONZ01003483.1, forward strand.
TACATTCATCCAACAGGCTTCTGTGGACTGAAAAGAAATAAACAATAATATTCATCAATAAAAAGTGAAACGAAAATATGAAATAGCATTCCCTATAGCCTGTACTGTGCATACTCCAAAATGATAAATACAGCACATTTTAGTAGAATTTACAAAACCTTGTCCTCTTTCAGATGAATGTGATGATGATCCAGATGTTTAAGGGCTGTGTTATCCTGCGGTCACGTCACAGATCCAAATTCACTGGCAGATTGTTGCAAAACTCAGCTGGACAATGTGAGTGAACTTGTTTACATTTCACTATATTTTTGTATCCTTGTGCTTTAACATAATTAACCCAAATTAGTTTAACCAATTTTGACTTTATTTTTTAACCTATATGACATTCAACTTAATTTTCTAATGTCTAATTATGATCTCTGATGTTTAATTTCAGGGACAGACTGAATTCAAATGCCCACGGTGTGAGGAAACATGGCCATACGATGAAGTGCGAAAACTGGCAAAACTTTCAATTGATGAGAAATGCAGTTTTGAGGAAAAGCTTGGGACAAACACTGTTAAGAATTTAGTTGACTTCAGGGTTGTAAGTGCATTTTTGCCTTGCGTATATAGTAAAACATTAATAAGGGAGTTGATGGGTCAAGTGTGATGAGTCTGACCTTGCACCTCTCTTTTCTCTTTCCATATTAAGTGTCCTGGTTGTAGCACTTATGTTGAAAGGATGGATGTTTCCAATCTCTGCGTAGAGTGCTCAGTTTGCACAGAAAAGACTGGAAATTCCTATGAATTTTGCTGGAATTGTTTAAGAGAGTGGAAAGGATCTCGTAATTGTGTTGATCAATGTGGTAACATGGGATGTACCATTGACAAGAAAATGATGAAAGACTGTCCAATGATCTCTTTAGAATACGTTGGAAATGGAGTGCAGTCTCCAAATATCCGTGAATGCCCATCTTGTGGTGTGCTGATTGAACACACTATGGGATGTAATAACATGACATGCCCTGAATGTAACTATGAGTTTTGCTTTATTTGTTTAAGTCCTGGCCTTGTTATTATTATTATTATTTTTATTAAATCGTTTTTATTCATTTTAAAATTCTGTGGTATTTTTATCTATTTGAAAATATATATGTTTTTACATATTATTTCCTGTGTTTACATACATTTCCTAATGTCCTGTGACATTATTATTAACCACTCAGTTATTAATGTCCTTTTTATATTATGTTCTTATTCAATATTATTTTTTTCTTCTGCTGTTTATTCACTTATGTATTCAGTCATAAATCTGTTAAAAATTATTATGAATGCATAAAAATACATATTTGAGTAATTAAGAGCAATGATTGATACAAGTGAAGGAATGATTAGTGCAGACAAACATATGTATGAAATTTCATGTCATGAAATTCAAGATTACATTTTTAGGAGACAACAGGCCAATGAGCCCAAAAATTGTGTCCACATTTATTAAATGTAAAAGTCATGTGGGCCCTATGCTTTCACATGCAGAAGTTCAAATAATAGTGACCAGATGTCTAAAATGTGTTATTTATATCTAAATCAGGCCCGTAGCCAGACTAGTGGGGGGTGGGGGGGGGTCTTTTTTTTTTCTACTCAAAAGAGTGGAGACATTTTAGTTCCCATTTTTATCTCTTTATAGGGTTTTAAATACTTCATTTAGGTTACTACTCATGCAATTTGTGCTGGATTAGCATGTCTGCTGGTATTTTTAATAAGCATGGTTTTGATTCAACAAAAATATTTTCTAATGTTGGTAAACTGTTTGCAAAGATATCACTGTGTTCGAATAAACATACACAAATACCTAAGGCAATAAGTTAATTAAGAGCCATTGAGTGACATTATTAATGCAATAACTGCACAGATCCTTTATACTGACTGAATTTATTTGTTTTATGATGGTCCTTTTTCTCCTACAGATGACTTGTAGGACCCTGTACGTTATGCTGTTAAATTAGTTTTAACCACCACAGCGTCTTGTCTCCATTGGCAACATGCACCATTTGTGTGGATTGCAAGTGACGGTCGCAGAGAGTGCAGGTGGCGATTGTGAGAGACATTGTAATAATTATTATTTTTTTTTTTTACTTTTTACTTGTCTTCACCACCTGGCTACTGTTGTAAAATGTTGAGAGATTCAATAAAAATAAATAAATAAATAATAAATAAAATAAAATAAGACTGCAATTGAGGCCACTTGGAGAAGTGCTGTTGTCTGAGAGTGCAAATCTGAAAATGCAAGTGCATGTCTGCAGGCAGACTCTATTGGCAGTTCCATGCGGTGCCTCATCTGTTAAAATTACAGCTTTAAAATCAATAGCGTAATTGAATAACACGTTTCATGCAACTGAAACAGGAACAGTACAAGATAGCACACGAGCAGCAGAATTTTGAATATACTGTAGCCTGCTCAGAGATTTAGCTGGAAGGCTAAAACCTAGCTATAATGAAGGTGCATACAAGATTTTGTATTGGCAAAAGTGAGAAGACTTCCAAGTTGAGCAATGTTCCTAAGATGATATAAAGTAGTTTCAGAAATGCATTTTATCTGTGCATTAAATGTTAACATGAAGTGGGAAATACTATGCTGGAATCAAAAATCAAACTAATCTGATTGGCCTTTTGAGTAACTGCCATTGTACCAATCAGCATCAAATCAGTTTTAGAGCCATTCAGCTTCAGGAAGTTAAGAAGATATTCTGTACAAGTACTAGTGTCTAATAAACAAGAACTCTAATAAATGAAAAGGATACTATTACCTAATGAATAAGCACTAGTGCCTAATCAAATAGATTCTAGTGTCTAAAAAAATAAGTATTACTAGCATGAAAATAGATACTGGTCCATTTTAAATATGGAAAGTTAAGTCTTGCCATACCCATAGAGCATCACAGTGAGTGTGAGAGCAGCGCCATCCAGTGTCTGCTGGAGAAATGCAGCGACAGATATTGAATTGAAATGAATTAAAGGCCTTTATTGTATTTTTCTGTAAACAATGAAATGAGGAGAACTGCTTCTGACTACTGTTAGAAAACAAACATATATAACCACATACAATAAATAAGATGAGACTGTACAGTACAATTATGAAAGTATATACAACAACTGACCGAGTTATAATATTGCATACTTGACATGCCACTATTTATTAAAGGTCTGATAAAGAAAGTGAACAGCTGGTCATATTAACATTCTGCATAATTCTGTGCATGAATTCTTAACGTATCTTAATGTATGTGCTCATTTTAGGTGGGGAGTAACAACACTCACCGGTCTCCCCCATATATATATGTGATATATATACAGTAGTCAAAATTTGAAGTGCATCAAAAAAGTTTGTCAAAGTTGTCCTAAGACAAACCGGTATTGTTTTGCTTTAAGGACAACTTTGAAGAAAGGTTTTGATCCACTTCAAATGTTGACTAGTGTATATCATCATTAATTCTCTATGGTACAGTGTTGCCTCCTTCTAAATAAAACGAGACACCTGTTTGATTGATCATCTCAGTAAAGAAGAAGTCAAGTACCAAGAAATTAAATTACAAAAAAGTGGTCATATGTTCTGTTTTGTTGTCACTTTTAGGACATGTACAAGTCACATTCTATATTTGCTCCAATGAAAGGTGCATTTTTCATCAATTTTCATCCATATAATTGCTAACGAAAAATCTGAGTCACCTTCATTGGTTAGTTAAGAAGTATTTTCAAAAACTTTACATAATATATCATCAAATATATCATAGGAAATTACAAAAAACTGCATGTTGCCTCAAGGCAACATTGTACCGTAATGGAACCACATATGGCCATACCAGGCATATAGGATAAAATACATGTATATGATATTTGTAAAAAAAAAATAAAAATCTAAATGTATTTGCATTTTTGCATGATATTGTAATGTATTTATAAGAAAGTTTGCGTGTGTATGTGCATGCTTGTAAGGATAAGGTGCATATTAGCATAAGGTTATGATGATTTTTAATTTTGTACTTTGAAACAACACTAATTGTATTGCTTTGTCATGATAACAGATATGATAGTTTGGTTATACTTGTGATCCACAATGGTACAGTGTTGCCTAAGAGCAATATCTAGATATAAAATCTTACTTTTTATTAAATATGTGATGTGCAGTGCATCAAAAACGTAAGATAAAACTGTTTGATTAAAGAAATTGATGTTTTAAATAAATATATCTATTTTTTCTGCATGAAAATATCACGTTTATTTTTGTCCGTTGTGGTACAATGTTGACTTAAGACAACAAATGTTTAAATCATAAATAAACAAAATAAATAAATAAATAAATAAAAATGTTTATTGATAGCATTATAGTGTTATAGTAATTTGAAGCAGGAAAATATTTTTTTCCTCATTGCTATCATATTACGTACCGTGAAGGGTTAACTAACGGTGAACTGAATGTGCAAGTAAAACAGACGGAGGCGGAGAGAAAACTCAAGGAAGCAGCTCAATGGCACAATGCCGTCTTTCTATTTGAGAATGCTGAATGTCTAAAACGCAAGTGTATGTTATAAATGATCTGAAACATTTCCAGCAGTGAGAACGAATCTAGAAG
>VONZ01003484.1:0-20659 GCA_012976165.1 Labeo catla
GTTGACAGCGGCAAAACAGGCAAGAAACTAGGGGGCAGTCATGGCCTAATGGTTAGCGAGTCGGGCTTGTAACCCGAAGGTTGCTGGTTTGATTCCCGCACCAGCAGGAATTGAAGGTGGGGATTGTGAATAAACAGAGCTCTTTCCACCTTCAATACCACGACTGAAGTGCCCTTGAGCAAGGCACTGAACCCCCAATTGCTCTCCGGGCGCTGGAGCAATGGCTGCCCACTGCTCCAGGTGTGCGTTCACAGTGTGTGTGTGTGTGTGTTCACTTCTCACTGCTGTGTGTGTGCACTCGTGATGGGTTAAATGCAGAGGACCAATTTCAACTATGGGTCACCATAGTTGCCAATACGTTGTCACTTTCACTTTTCTTCCACTTTCAAGAAAACATCACCAATAGATAAACCAACTTCCACTAAATGGTGAACCATATACTCTTCCCTCAAAAACACAATGACAGCCCTGTTTATTCTAGATGACGACAAAATGTTACAAGCACCTATTTCACTACTAATAGCAGTCAAACAGTCTTCAACAGTGATTGATTCGTCCGGTAAACATTCACAACCATGCCAGCCTGTTAAGGTAGCAAACCCATCAGAATCTGCCGGCATCTTTACAACCCCCAATTAATTATAAATGACAGCAAACTAAACAACACTAACTTCTCAAAATAGTAGAGAAAAAAAGAATGAAGACTCACTCAAACAAGCCGCCACTCGAACAAACACTCACACAATCCTCGCATAATGCGCAAAACACACAAGAAAAGAAAAGAGAGAGAGAAAGAGAGAGAGAGAGAGAGAGAGAGTTCAAATACTTGGCTAGTGCTTACTGTAGCAGTTGCAGCACGCATCAGAAAGCATCTGAAATTAACATCTAATGCTCTTTTACTCCATATCACTGTGCATATTGCGTGGTCTGCTGAATTAATTAAAAAAACAATCAACCATAAACAAGTTTTAAACCAAGTGTCATATGAGCAGTCTTGGATTCACATGCATGAGTTTAATATTAAGCATATTAGCAGCAGCATTTACAGATCTGTATTTATACAGCTGGAGCAGCACACAGTCTAGAGCATGTAATCACTCTGAAGACACACTGACAGTAACGGACATGAGAACAGGTTTAAAAGAAATAGCATTCTCTTTGCATTTCAGTTGGATTCGCCATATTTAACAGTGTAATCTCAATGTTCACGTTGGTTATTTCTAAGGTAATTTTTTTCATTAGCTGTGATGAGTATGTAATTGATTGAGCTGCAAGCAGCATCACGCACTTATCGCTCTTAATGGCTTACTATACAAATAGAGAATAAAGTCATATTAATGACAGTGTTGTGGGAAAAGAGAAATAATTTTCGCTTTTAAATAAGTTATCGCTTCAAGACTACTATCTATGGGTGTTGTAGTCCAGAGTAAAATGCATTATAGGTAGTCTGGTTCGGAGAAATGTGCTTGTGTGATGTGTGCTCTCCCTGTGCTGTGTAGTTCAGAAAACAGAGGAAGAAAGTTTATGTTCTGCTTTTATTTCAGTTCATTCAAATCAGTCCACCCGGGAGTTTTTATGTATTCTAACGTCGACAACTTTTATCTGCATGAGAGAGTAAAATGGAATGCAGCGGCTAACTATGGCAAATTACCTTTATTTGCCAAAAAATAATATTTTTAATGTATTCTGAATATCTGATAAATGACAAAAATAAGGATTGTGTCACTGAACCATGTACCTCTATGTGAAATCGTCAGTTAACTGTTATTAATTATGCACTGAATTGTGTAAAAGCATTTTACTACATTTTTAACCACTTTTTTTGTATTCAATAAACTTAGCAATCCAGTTGCAAGTTATAAGTAAGAAGCAGTTACCTGTTGCCAAGACCTTACCATTGTCCTTTTTCAAAAGCATCTCCACCAAAAATCAGGACATGACATGGTTAATATATTTTGATATACTAGTGATTTGTGGCAAGAAATATTTTAATGGATAAACTGTGCTGACTTTTTTTCTCCCAGATGATTGTCATTCTTGCCAGATATTTTTTTTTTTCACGTATTCGGTGATGAAGGACCTTTAACTTTAATGGAGAACACTTTGCATGTTCCACTTTGAACTCTTTGTCATTAAGTAGAACCATGTTTTCAAGCTAGTGTATAGCTGGTAGTGCTGGAATGTACTGCTGGTAAATGCTGGCTGGGCGAATAGGAATTAAATGCCTTGCTCAAGGGCAAAAAGTAGGCAGGATTTTAGTAACACCTCATTAGATACAGTGGGCTCCAAAAGTCTGAGACGTAGCGAAAATGCTTGTATTTAATGCTTGCTTTAAATCAAATTAGAGAGACAGAGAGAGAGAGACGACAGGATTTGAGATTTTCAATGAGGTATCAGACTTAATAGAGTAAAAATGTGCTATATAAATGTTATAGAAACATTTTATGACTCCTGTGTGTTTAGAAAGACTAAAAATCTAATTATTCCAAATGCATTTGCTTTGGCATATGGCACTGATTTTGCACACTAGCTGCACAAAGAACTTTCAATGAAGGACTGTCTGTGTGTAGACTTCTTTGGTTACACTTCAAAAGCAGAAGCATGAGGACACCTTCTCTATTTCTGCTTCTCAGCTGCTGTCTTTGCTCATCCAGTGCCAGGTCTCTGTGGTCAAAGATCATATCCACTACTGGTGGACACAGGCCATAAACAGAGGCTAAAATTTCCCAGCATGTCCTTCTGCATTCAAGGTTGATGCTTGTTTGGCATCTCTGGTATCTCCCAGTAACCCTTCTGCTTTTCAGCTGTGATGATTGATGAATGGATTTATGAAAGTGTCCTCCAAAAGAGACTGCCATAGGCTAATAGAATAATGTGCCCATGATTATAATACTTGATGCAATATACAATTAAGTTTAGGTTTGGGTAATATATTTTTGTGTGTTTTTTATTTTTTTTATTTTTTTATTTTTTTTGTCTTATACTTCCCAACACTGCTTAAGAGCAAATTGACAGTTTATGACAGTATGTTCTGTTTTTGGCTCAATATGGTTTTGTGTTTGTTTGTTTTTTGTTTTGTTTTGTTTTGTTTTGTTTTATTCTTTATTTTTCCAGGAAGGTCCCATTGAGATTAAAATAAATTAAAATAGATCAATAAGAAGAAGAAGAAATATCTTCTCTGTTTGACTGTAATGCTAGTAATACAATGCAACAAAATTTGGTTAATGTAGCATTAAAAAAGTAGCATGTGATTTGAAAAGTTACACATATGAGCAACTTAGCAACTGTAACAATACTGAAAAAATTTTGTTCAAGTAAGTAGCATTACTAGTTTTTGTTACTCTCCAACAATGGACCACATAACTCATCCTAACTGAAAAAGAATCCCCTAATTTTAATGCCTCTGAGGAAATGGGCTCTTGGAAAGTAGAAGGCTTTGAGAGCAAAAAAAAAAAAAAAAAAAAATCTATGCTGCTTGACAGGATAAACACCTCTCATTCCCAAGGGACTAGCCAGGGTTACCATTTTAGTCTGAGTTGAAAATGAGATGGCATCAGGGCTCTATGTAATGCTGCATGACTCTGCCACAGCTGCCCTCTCCACATGGCATATTTGCCTTAAGAGGTGCATGGACTATGGGATCTATCTATCCCATATGGACTATGGACATCCCACAATATCAGCAACATCATGGGGGATAATGAAAAGTCTTCTGTAAAAAACTTAAGTGAAAAAATATCCCTAACCACATTATTTATTTTTTTTTTTCAGGGCGGATATCACAAAAGATCTGTTGCAGCCAACACCTAGGCTTGGCAAGAAGCTAACCACATTTTAGACTCTTTCTTTTTCTTTCTTTCTTTCTTTCTTTCTTTCTTTCTTTCTTTCTTTCTTTCTTTCTTTTCTTCTTCCATTCAGTCGTCATTCAGTTCATGTCTTCTTAGCTATGCAATTTAAAATAATTTGTGTGGCACTTTAAATAGGTGGGGTTTGTGACGTTTGTGATGTTTGCATTTTATTTGATTTCTGTCAATGACAGACTGATACTTAAAAAAAACCAGTGCTGTCTCTTTAAAACCTGACACGTCTGGTTTACACATATCCATTTTTCTACCTAACTCTTTATGCATTACAATGTAATCTTTTCACTTGCATTACAGTAGTCCTGCCCCAAAACAGCATGAAATTGGAACATTCAGAATAATGCACAAAGATGATGAATAACAGTAAACAGTCTTTAATTAATCCACATAGAGGTAATCCACAAAAGGCAGACAGGAAACACACACACAAAGCAACATTAACACTGGACAACGAAAACCAAAAGAACTTATATACACAGGGCAACTTATATACACAGGATAATAAGGATGATTAACTACACTCAGAAAATGTTTTTGTGTTCTATCTTACTCAGATATCTTTTTTTTTTTTTTAACAACGCAAATATATTTTGTTTTCCACCAAAACACTATTGTATTGTGCTTAATTAACTTAAACTGCTTACTTTTTCATTTTACTTAAATTATCAATCGTTAAACAAACATAAAGGGTTTAATTTCGCCATTCAACAAAACCGGATATGACGATTTCCAATGCATTTGATGAAGACGGACGCATTTGGCGTCAGAGCTAGAAGTACCAGACAGGTAAAAAAATCTAAAGTTTTCTATGTGTTAAGTAAAAGTCTTTCATTTTAGTTAGTGTTCTTAGCATACTTTTAGTGTTTTGTTATGCAGTTGAGTAGTTATTGTGTAACTGGTTACTGTGCCGTTAATAGATGATTTTGTGCTGTTGGGAGATGTGAAAGCGCATGACTCTCTGGCCACATACACGCTGCAGCTAAATTTGGTTGTCAGTTAATGCTAGTAGGATAACTAATTACTAATAAGATTTTAGTAATAATATTACAGTTACCATCCATAAAACAGCTTAGTTAGTTAGTTACTTCTGATGCTTCAATCCTGCTGATTTAAAATCCAACAACCAAATAATTCCTAGGTTTATTTTCATATTTTTCATGACTTGCACATGCATGTGATGTCCTCAGTGGCAGGCAAGCTTGGAATATGGAAAAGCTTACATTCAGCAGACAGAAATATTGCATGATACTGATTTTGTCAGGAACAAACATGATCTGAAGTAAAGTTGTGGCTTTACTCTACTCTGCCATTACATCCCACCCACATCTCTCTGATCAGCATGTGGTACATTATATTACTATAATTTAAAATATTTTTTGAAAATTAAACAGTTTCTTACAAACCTACGTGATTTGACAAAATGCATAATGAAATATAATCGTATATGGGTAACGGAAAAATTACAATTAGCTTCAAGCTACACATGACAATTAATGAGATTAATACAACACTTCTACTTGAACGTCACTATCAATCACTATTGAGTGTTTGTAATAACTTCTGACTCCGATCCAATGTGGATTTTTGAGGAGCTGAGCCGAAACCGAGAGCCCCAGCGCAGTCCAGGAATGTGGCAAGAGGACGTAACGTCTCTGTTCCCTCCTTCAGGGAACGAGGGTTACAGATGTAACCGAGACGTTCCCCTTCAGTCGTACTCTACGACGTTAAGTCATAACTGACGTGTTTGGGGTCACCTCTGGAAAACGCCACAATCCTGAACTGCATTACGTGGTTGAGGTAGAAATGCTGACAGGCAAGCATGTCAGGACAAATGAAGCTCAACATGTAACCTTTCCAATGCCCTGTAAGCCAGATAGCGGGCCCACCAGGGATGCCAGGTATCTGAAGCAACCGTTGGGGGGCGGAGCACTAGACGAGAATTTGAAGTCATGTGGAAAGAATAATATAACTGACAAGAGATAGCAGGGGAATACTGAGATCCGTGGAATACTGAGACATAATGCCATGACCGGAAGGGGTTAAGGAAGCCCCTACTGGACACAGTCCAGACTACTCTGTCCTAGTCCAGACTGTGGGGGCAAGGAGGACCCAAAGTTCACCAAGGGGAACAACTGGAAAAAAGACGCATGGATCCATAAGGAATGGCGCAGCAAGCCGACACAAGCCGACAAATTACCTGATGTTACCTTAACACACAGGAGGAAACTGGCTCTACGTGAAGATTGTAAAATCTTGCAAAGGTGTTCAGTGTCGCCCAGCCCGCAGCTCTACAAATGTCTGCTAGAGAGGTGCCGTGCGCCAAAGTCCAGGATGAGGCAACACTCAGAGTGGAGTGGGCTCGAACTCCTAGTGTACACGGCTCACCCTGGCATTGGTACGCCAAGGTGATGGCATCTACCACCCAGTGAGCCAACCTCTGCTTGTTGACAGCATTCCCCTTCTGCTGACCGGCAGACCAAGGCCAGGTCTGCCTCCTCCGGGGGCAGAGTTTGCTGGTTCACCACTTGATCCCTGAAGGGAGTGGTGGGAACCTTGGGCATATAACCAGGCCGGGGTCTTAAGGTGACGTGAGAATCAGCCAGACCGAATTCAAGGCACGTTTTGTTGTTTGTTTCTCGTGCATCAAGCAAGTATCACTGAAAAATGTTATATATTCGCTGATCAATGTTTATATGTGAATAAAACCTGAATCTAAATCTTTTTTATGTGATCATGTCTCTTCAGAAGACTTGAGTCTATATGTGTTGCCCACATTTGGGCCCCACATTAGCCCCAGTCAGGCCCCATATGAGATTCATATGGGCTAATTCAGTTGGGGTCCACATGGAACCCATGGACAAACATGTAGGGCCCATGTTTACAGTCCTTATGGGGCCCATGATAGAATTTTGGCTGGGATTCTGCGGTAAAAAAACGCAGACTTGGCAACACAACCCACCAAAATAAAAGCTTGCTAATTTAGGTTTGAAAATGATGAAAATTCATATAAAAAAGTAAATATTATCATTTTATTTTTAGGCTTACGGTAACATAATTGTATTTTTATTTCATATTCCCTTTTTATTTTAAAATATAATAGTATTATCACACTTTATTAAAATAAATAAATAAATAAATAAAGTCCAATGATATTATCATCACTATTATTAATTTATTTTTTAGAGTTATATTTAATGGGTTACACTATGTGCATTGTGAGAACATTGACAGAAATCTCCAAGTACTAATGAATCAGGCTAAAAAACGTATGTGCACCCCTATATATATATATATATATATATATATATATTATATATATAAACACATACTTTTGACTTATCCCTTTTCTTAAAAATGGGTTAAAGGCAGAAATGTGACATTTATCATTTTATAAAATTTTAGTTTTTGTGAAAACTAAATCATGCTTTTTACAGTCATTTTATGACATTTAAAGGGCACCGATTATGCCCCTTTTTACAAGATTTAATATAAATCTCAAGTGTCCCCCGAATGTGTCTGTGAAGTTTCAGCTAAAAATACCCCACAGATCATTTATTATATCATTCTGAAAATGCCTATTTTGAGTGGAAGCAGAAACAAGTTGTTTCAGTGCATGTTAGGGCTAAAAATGCAAATGAGCTGCTGCTCACCACCCCCTTTTCCAGAACACGGCTGTAACGTTTCAGCTTGTATCTCAGATCTCTACAAAAAACAATTTCACATCCTCCACACAAAAACCACACAAAAATGCTGTGGTGCAAAACCCCCTCACCAAATAAGAAAGCTATCGAGTTACAACTGTAATGACAAACGCTTAACAGGATCAACTAAATGCTGGATTTTCAAAAGTACATGATTTAAATTTAAAGTTTGTGGCATTAAATCTTTAAAATATGTTTTACACACCGGTCTGTTATTGTGGCAACATTTCCACACCCCTAAACATGACACGGAATGAAACAAAACATGATTGGTTGCTTTACCTGTCAGTCATATGGCCTGTTGGCCATTGGCCATTCAAATCAGCCAAGGTTCCCATACCTTCTGCTGTCAGTCTGAAGGTCTGGCTGCACTAGACTAGTGCTTCAGATACTCCAGTAACAAAACTGGAGAACAGTTTTGCCAACATTTAGTGACTTTTCAGGCCCCCTTAGCAACTTTTTTCCAAAAAAGCACCTAGCAACAAATCTAGCGATATCTTTGACAAACCTTATTTAGCTTCTGAGACTCTCCTTTACTGCAGTACGAGTGTGAGGTCTTGCTTTCCTAGCATGCACACACCTCTCTCTCTCTTTATCTGTGTCTGCTCTGTTCAGCGAGCAGCAGAGAGGAACAGCACTTTTAGTTAAAATAGATATTCTGTTTGTAACTCTATTTTGCATGCAAGTATAGCCAAAAAATCTGAGAAACTAAATTATTATTAAGCACATTATAAACACGTTTAAGCAGGTATTTGCAGACAGAGTATTTAACAGTAAAGATCGGTCATTCTTAGACAATACTTTAATATCGTCTAAACATTAGCCCTACTTTTATGTCGTATTGTTTATGAAACATAAAACATTCCTGATGCCTTACAGATGCAGTGAAAGGTTGTCTATCATATTTCAAAGTGTAGTACTCCATTTCACACATTTTAGTCAGGAACTATAGTTTTGGAAAAGTCCATCTAGTAAATGCGTTCAAGTTTATGTCACAACAACACATTATCTAATGCCAATAAGAAACATTACTTAGACTGTATAAGAGATCTCCTCGCGCCGCGCTTGCGTTCTGTTTGTGAGATAAACAAGCTTAGCCTATTCCTCTCAGCACGTCGTCTTCTGGGGTAAAACCAAGGCTTAATCCTTTCAGCGCCTTTTTCCAAAAATGAAAGTATCCGACAAACACGTTGCTGCATTGTTTACAAGTTGGTGTGGGCAGTTACGTTGCGCGTCTCTCACGTGGATGTGTGTAATATCAATAGCGCCAACAGCGCGTGGGTGTGATCTAATTACAGGTGATCTAATTACAGCTTAATACACTTAAAAATATACTACTAGTACACTGAAATTTGTATATTTTCTACATAAAGTATACTTAAAAATATACTTGAACTTTATTTAAGTATACTTAAGCAAATAAACTTGAAGTATACTTTTTGGTAAGGGTAGTGACCTTCAACACTATTGCGTTAGGCTAACTGAGACTTGTCATAGCACTTACATATCATTGTTCTTTTGTTGATTTTGATTGCTTCCATTGTCCTTATTTGTAAGTCGCTTTGGATAAAAGCGTCTGCTAAATGACTAAATGTAAATGCATTAAGTACAAAATTAGTTGTTCCAATTTAGCAGATTTTAAATATACCAGTTTAGTACACTGAAAGTACAACTGAAGGGTATTTTTAAGGACATAATATGTTGCACACTTAGCATGAAATGAATGTATTTTAAATACATTTTAGTGCATTTATTTTTCACTAGGGAGTATTCACAGAGACCCGAGCTATGTCATTATTTATTTTTAAGAAACAATAAAGGTGCGTTTATGAATTATGCAAATGGTGAGCATTTTCGGGTTAAAAACAAAAATAACCTACATTCACTATAAATCCATTAATACTTAACACCATTTTCTATATGGGAGGAATGACAATTTATGCAGTTTTAGTACGGTTCCACTTAAACATTTACCTCTTTGGGAAAACCCTATTGTACCTCCTGGTATTGCTGATAGCACCCTAAAAGCATGGACGAGTAAAGGTATAAAGACGCTGAAGTACTAATATGCCAATGATTCTTTAATGAGCTTTGAATTGTTATCCCAGACACATAATATTCCAAAGTGTGTTATGGAAAGAACCATCAAACATAGACAATTTACAGTTTTTCTCAGTCGCTTTGGTGCATTTCTCAAATCTAAAATGAAATTCTCAAAACTACTTTTTCATGATCCACATCATCTAGTCACTTGTGCACATCATAATAGCAGTTTCGATTGCTTTGGTACTGTCACGAATCTGGTCGGTGTCCCGTTGTCCGCTCACCACCAGAGGTCACTCTCACCTCACCTACACACTCTGACTGTTGCACCACACTCCGGACTGCATCTCCAATCCTCCACCGCACTGATTGCGTCAGCCCCCGTGACCAATCAGGCTTCCTATAAAGCCCCAGACTTTCCCAGTGCAAGTCACGGATTGTTATATTGTTGTATTCCCTTTGTTATCGCTTCCTAGTTTCTTGTTCTGAGTTCCTAGTTCCTAGTTCCCTGTGTTTTGTTTTTCCCGCCTGGTTTTCTCGTTTGGACTGTCTAGCCGCCTGCCTTTTCGGACTATCGCTCGTCTTCCTGGACTATTCTCTCGTCTCGCCTCCTACATTCCTGTTTACTGTTGTTTGACCCTGCCTGCACGACCTTGTATCTGTCTTGTCCTTATAATAAAGCTCGCAAATGGATCCGCTCGCCTCATGACTCTCCTTCCCGGTAACAGAACAATCCGTCACAACAGGATCCAACAGCTTTCACCCCGGATATTCATCTGATATGGACACGGACATAACTCTTTGCAGAATCAAACAGCGATCACACACACTCGAACAATATACCCGTGAGTTTATTTCCATTGCTAACCATTCCACTCTCCCGGACTGTATAATGATTGAGATTTTTTGTGACGGCATAAAACAGCCCCTCCGTACACAATTGAGACGCGAGGGCCCACGCTCGTCACTGGAGGATTTTTTGAACTTTGCGTTTTTGTGTGTGGGTTCGCCGTGCACCGTGGGGGTCGCGCAGAGGGAGTGCGACAACGCGGCGATGGCGACCGCGCGTCCCATTCGCAGATGGACGGTCATGCCGGAGCACGATGCTACAAACAGGTTTGCCGCCTGGATCGCTCGTGAAATGGCGGCCGTGTCGGAGCGCGCTCGTGCAATGGCGGCGACAGCGGTGCCCGTTCACAAAATGGCGGCGACTGCGGTGCCCGTTCACAAGATGGTGGCAGCGCCGGCGCGCGCTCACAAGATGGCGGCGACGGCGGAGTCCGTTCACAAGATGGCGGCGGAAACAGAGCTCCGTCACGTCACAGCTGCCATACCAGAGCTATATGGAGTTACAGCTGCATTTCCTGAGTCAAGTTTCCAAGTCAAGTCAAGTTGCAGCTGTGTTTCCTGAGTCAAGTCAAGTTTCCAAGTCAAATCAAGTTGCAGCTATGTTTCCTGAGTCAAGTCAAGTTTCCAAGTCAAGTCAAGTTGCAGCTGCATTTTCTGAGTCAAGTCAAGTTTCCAAGTCAAACTGCATTTCCTGAGTCAAGTCAAGTTTCCAAGTCAAGTCAAGTTGTCAAGTCTGCAGCTGTTTCCTGAGTCAAGTCAAGTTTCCAAGTCAAGTCAATGTACAGCTGCATTTCCAGAGTCAAGTCAAGTTTCCAAGTCAAGTCAAGCTACGGTCCTTGTTCCTGTGTTAAGTCAGGTCAAAGCAGTGTTTCCTGTGTCAAGTCAAGTCAGAGCTATCGCTCCTATCTCAGGTCAAGTAACAGCCATCTTTCCTGAGCCAGAGCCACTGCACAAGATGGCTGCCATGCCAGAGCCACTCCACAAGATGGCCGCCGTCTCCAAGCCACTCCACAATATGGCTGTCACTCCAGAACCTGTGGCTACCCCAGAGTCAAGTCAAGACACAGCTGCCGTTCACCACGAATCAAGCCAGGTCACAGCTGTGCCCCACGAGTCAAGCCAGGTCGCAGTTGTTCCCCACGAGTCAAGTCACGCTACAGCTGTTGCTCCTGAGTCAAGCCATGTTGTTCATGAGTCAAGTCCCGGTACAGCGGATCTCCATGAGCCAGGCCAGGTTATAGCAGATCCTCATGAGCCAAGTCAAGCTGCTGCAGTTATTCCAGAGCC
Source organism: Labeo catla (assembly GCA_012976165.1). Lineage (NCBI taxonomy): Eukaryota > Metazoa > Chordata > Actinopteri > Cypriniformes > Cyprinidae > Labeo > Labeo catla. Next base: position 11,744 of record VONZ01003484.1, read on the forward strand.
AAGTCAAACTTCAGCCGCTGCTCCAGAGTCAAGTCAGGCTACAGCTGTAGCCTCCAAGTCCAGTCAAGCCTCCAAGTCCAGTCAAGCCTCCAAGTCCAGTCAAGCCTCCAGGTCCAGTCAAGCTTCCAAGTCCAGTCAAGCTTCCAAGTCCAGCAACGTCAAGGCTGTCGTTCCTGCGTCAAGCAACGTCAAGGCTGTCGTGCCTGCGTCAAGCAACCTCAAGGCTGTCGTTCCTGAGCCAAGTAAAGTTATTGTCAACCTTCACAAGCCAAGTGAAGTCAGGGCCACTCCTCCTGAGTCAAGCAAAGTCACAGCCGTGGTTCCTGAGTCAAGTAAAGTCATTGATCCTCACAAGCCAGTTCAAGTCACCGCTGATCTCCAAGAGTCAAGTCAGTTCACTACTGATCTTCACAAACCAAGTCAAACCATAGCAGATCCCCACGAGCCTAGTCAAGTCACAGTTGATGTTCACAAGCCAAGTCAGGCCTCAGCCAATCACCACGAACCAGGTCAAGTCATCGTTGATCCTCGTAGGCCAAGTCAAATCATCGCTGGACTTCACGTGACAGGCCAAGTCACAGCAGCACTTACTGAGCCAAGTCAAGGTATTGCTGTTGTTCCAGAGTCAAGCCACGTCTCGTCTGACCGCCCAGAGTCAAGTCACGTCTCGTCTGACCGCCCAGAGTCAAGTCACGTCTCGTCTGACATAAGTCCACATCCCAAGATCACGGCCTATCAGGATGGCCGGCGTGCTGGACCCACCACTAGCATCAGTGAGGGCAGCGAACATCCCAGTGGCATCAATATCTTCTAGACCCACCTTTAAAGAGGTCCTGCCACCCGCCACTGCTCTTCCCGTAATGGCGGTTGCCATTTGGTGTGTGTGGTCTGCACACTGTGCTTCTGAGGTCACATCTGTTCACAAGTCAGCTCCTGAGATCACATCTGTTCTCAAGCCTGCTCTAGTGCTCTCGCCTGGTCACAAGTCTGCTCCAAAGCTCCCGTCTGATCACAAGCCTGTTCCAGAGCTCCTGACTGATCACAAGTCTACTCCGGAGGTCCCGTTTGATCTCAAGCCTGCTCCAGAGCTCCCGTCTGATCACAAGCCTGCTCCAGAGCTCCCGTCTGATCACAGGCCTGCTCCAGAGCTCCTGTCGGGTCTCAAGTCTGCCCCAGAGCTCCCGTCTGGTCTCAAGTCTGCTCCAGAGGCCCCGTCTGGTCTCCAGTCCGCTCCAGAGGCCTCTTCCGTTGGAGAAGCTGTGCCCATGCCTCCTGAGGTGTCGGCACTCGCCGTAGAACCTCCTAGGAAGGCGGCGTTAACCTGTGCTGTCTCTGCTTCTCCCCTTACTCTGTCTGCCTCCTCTGTCCCTGTTCTCCCCAGGTCCCAGTCCATGATGCAGGTTCCTGCTCAGCCCTGGGGGGCTGCTGCGCCTCCTGTTCCGCTCCGGAGGGCTGCTGCGCCTTCTCCCCCTATTCTGTCTGCCTCCTCTGTCCCTGCTTTCCCCAGGTCCCAGACCGTGACGCAGATTCCTGTTTCGCCCCGGAGGGCCGCTCTGCCTCCTGTTCCGCCTCGGAGGGCTTCTGCGCCTCCTGCTCCACCCTGGAGGGCACCCGCGCCTCACGCTCTGCCTCCGGCTCCGCCCTGGAGGGCCCCTGCGCCTCCTGCTCTGCCTCCGGCTCCGCCCTGGAGGGCTCCAGCTCCGCCTCCGCCCTGGAGTGCTCCTGCTCCGCCTCCGGCTCCGCCCTGGAGGGCTCCTGCGCCTCCGGCTCCGCCCTGGAGGGCTCCTGCTCCGGCTCCGCCCTGGAGGGCACCTGCTTTGTCGGTCCTGCCTCAATCACTGGGCCCCCCACATGGACCTGGCCCTCCAGCCCTCGCCCTTTCTCGCTCCCACCCCACCGCTCCCCTGGACTGTTGTTCCCTTCGAGCGTCTGGAAGCCGCTCCTTGGGGGGGGGCTATGTCACGAATCTGATCGGTGTCCCGTTGTCCGCTCACCACCAGATGTCACTCTTACCTCACCTACACACTCTGACTGTTGCACCACACTCCGGACTGCATCTCCCATCCTCCACCGCACTGATTGCGTCAGCCCCCGTGACCAATCAGGCTTCCTATAAAGCCCCAGACTTTCCCAGTGCAAGTCACGGATTGTTATATTGTTGTATTCCCTTTGTTATCGCTTCCTAGTTTCTTGTTCCGAGTTCCGAGTTCCTAGTTCCCTGTGTTTTGTTTTTCCCGCCTGGTTTTCTCGTTTGGACTGTCTAGCCGCCTGCCTTTTCGGACTATCGCTCGTCTTCCTGGACTATTCTCTCGTCTCGCCTCCTACATTCCTGTTTACTGTTGTTTGACCCTGCCTGCACGACCTTGTATCTGTCTTGTCCTTATAATAAAGCTCGCAAATGGATCCGCTCGCCTCATGTCTCTCCTTCCCGGTAACAGGTACATTCATGCAATTGATTATGTACATTTATCTGCGTTTTCCTACATTATCAGTTGCTAGTGTCATGTTGCTCAAAATGTATTATATAGTTCTCTGTGCAATAGTCTTACCCCTCAAAACATCTAGTCATTAGTTCATCGTATAAATCATTAAATGCAAAATGGTTGATATAGTTGTCATAAACTGTCAAGTATATTTTCTACACATTCCTGTTAGTCTACTTGTAAATTTGCCATGCATTGTGCAGATGAATCTTGACTTTCACTAATAAGGGAATGTAGATTAACCAATAACAAACCATTTCTCTGAAATTCCTCATACAGTGCTGTATGCAAAAGCAAAGTTCTGCCTAAGGGGTGATTCCTGTGTTTACCTTTCTAATTTTGTATTTTCGCTTTTGTGCATCTGCCATGTACAAACATCTGACAGACTGTAAGATGTCAGTTTTACATACACTCTAACTCGTAAACATCTTACAGTAAAGACATCTAATAGAAGTCTATTTGACACCTGGTAGGAAACGTGCAGATGAGCGAACACTCTAAAAAATAATTCTTGCAGATGTAAATGTAGACGTAAAATAGACGTCTTAGTGATGTACATGTACTATCAGGGATATTTATTTTTCTTGTCTATCACAATGACTCTGTAATGTGTTTTTTCTTTTCTTTTTTCTTTTTTTTTCTCTTTCAATCAATATCTCACATACAGTAATGTGTACATTTGTACTTTTGAAATGGATATATGGCACACATAAGAATTGCATCCTTCTGGATTTCAATACAGTAACTATTGCTATAGTTACATCAGGTAATGCTAATAAAGTACACTGTTTGATTGACAACATGACTAAGCATTTTGACTATCTTGTTTGTGAACAATGACACAAGGACTTTTCATTCTGATGGCACTGATATGTTCATTGACATGCATACTTTTGATAGATGAACTAAAGATTTTGAGTAAGTTACAGGCTTTTGCAGGTAATCCATTGTGTTGTGCTGTTTGTACGAATTGTTTTGAGAAAGGCACATACTTCTTTGCAAATGTTAAGGATGATTTGAGAAATGCACCAAAGCGACTGAGAAAAACTGTAATATTCTGCATCGAACATGTACTCCTCAAAAACTTAACATGTTAAAAATTTATATATCTTCAAAATGTCAAAAGTGTAAAATATCTGAAGGCAATTTGCTTCAAATGCTTAGGAATTGTCCTCTATTGAATGATTTTTGGGAATATGTAACTGATATATCTTCAAAGGCCATATCACTTATGATCTTAGAATTTGGATATTAGGGGATTCTGAATTATTACATTTGTCTCATCATAAAAAGTATTTCACACTTTTGGTTGAATTAGTGAATTAGAAGTCGACTGATTTTCCATCTAAAAAAACATTGGATCAACAAACTCTTCTCATACTGCATGCCTGAGAAAATCCTTTTCAATAAGAAGTCACCTAAATCTTTTCTAAAAATTTCAAAAGCTCTTTTCTGAAACATTTACCTTCTCTCATTGCAAATTAATTACAATGACACACATTATTTTTAGATTTAATACTAATGATTAATGATAAATACAAACATGAAACTCAGAAATGTTTTATTTTATGTTATTATATCCAAAAATAAAACTATTCAAAAATAATAAATAAAATAAAAATAACAACATAGCTCTGGTCTCTGTAAATACAGTACATTGTAACACTGGGTTGAAATGTTCAACAGCCCAAATAGCTAAACTGTGTGGTGCTAATAATGCACGGGAGACGAGAAGATACACAAGCATGCATTCAACTCAGGTCACAAACACAAAGGAAATATATCAAATAAAGAGAGACAGATGCCGGTAGAGCGAGTCATCTCTTCACCTTTCCAGAAAGTACAGATACAGGTTATGCACATGCGCAGCTGTCAGTCTACCACAAAACTACCGTAAATGCTCTAGTGGCTGTCATAACATCACATGTCATTAACCATGAGAACACTTTATAGTACAGTTAGTAAAAGTATTACAATACCAGGAAGCAGGGGCGTTTCTAGGATTTTAAAACATCCGGGGCTGGTGCCAAATCATCAGGGGCTAGTGGTAGTTGGTGGGAGCTCACATCATGTTCACATAAGATTTTGTTAGACACAAGTGGTTGAACCTGGATCCTTCTAGGTGGGTCCGGGGGCATTAAACTGGGTGTTAAAGACCTTGCCACACTATTAACAATAGTAAATAGTAATCACTGCAAATAACATATCAATGTATTAATGTATCAATGTATTAATATATCAATGTATCAATGTAATTATAACATTACTGTCACGAATCTGGTCGGTGCCCTACGGACTGCTCACCACCAGATGTCACTCTCATCTTTCCATTTCACTCTGACTGTTACATTGCACTTCGGACTGCATCTCCCATCCTCCACCGCACTGATTGCGTCAGCCCCCGTGACCAATCAGGCTTCCTATAAAGCCCGGACTTCCCCAGTTTATGTCACGGATTGTTGAACTGTAGTATTGTTAGTGCTTTCCCTTTGTTTAGCTTTTCTTTGGTTTCCTTGTTTTTGATCTCCCGCCTGGTTTTCTCGTTTACGTCTGTCTAGCCGCCTGCCTTGTGGATTATCGCTCTTGTTTATCGGATCATTCTCTTCGACTGCCTGTGACACACCTGTCTGCTCCCGTCTCGACCCTGCCTGCTCGACCTTGTATCTGTCTTGTTTGTTTAATAAAAGGCTCGCACATGGATCCGCTCGCCTCTCGTCAATCACTCCTTGTAACAGAACAATCCGTCACAACAGGATCCAGCAGCTTCACCCCCGGACATTCAGATACAGACACTGACAGGATTCTATGCCGCATAAAACAAGGACCGCACACACTTCATCAATACATCCGTGAATTTATTTCAATTGCCAACTATTCCACTCTCCCGGACTGTATAAAAGCTGAGATTTTTTGTGACGGCGTGAACCAGCCCCTCCGTGTGCGACTGAGACGCGAGGGCCCGCGCTCGTCGCTGGAGGCGTTTCTGAACTTTGCGCTGTTGTGTGTGGGGTCTACATTTCACCATGGGGGTCGCGCAGAGGGAACGCGACAACGCGGTAATGGCGCCCGCGCGTCCCACTCGCAAATTGGCGGTCATGCCGGAGCACGATCCCACAAACACGTTTGCCGCCTGGATCACTCGTGAGATGGCGGCCGTGCAGGAGCGCGCTCAAGCTATGGCGGCGACAGCGGTGCCCGTTCACAAGATGGCGGCAGCGCCGGCGCGCGCTCACAAGATGGCGGCGACGGCGGAGCCCGTTCACAAGATGGCGGCGGAAACAGAGCTCCGTCACGTCACAGCTGCCATACCAGAGCTATATGGAGTTACAGCTGCATTTCCTGAGTCAAGTCGAGTTTCCAAGTCAAGTCAAGGTACAGCTGCATTTCCTGAGTCAAGTCAAGTTTCCAAGTCAAGTCAAGTTGCAGCTGTGTTTCCTGAGTCTTCTCAAGTTCCCAAGTCAAGTCAAATTGCAGCTGTGTTTCCTGTGTCAAGTCAAGTCAGAGCTATTGCCCCTGTCTCAAGTCAGATTACAGCCATCTTTCCTGAGCCACTGCACAAGATGGCTGCCACGCCAGAGCCACTGCACAAGATGGCTGCCACGCCAGAGCCACTGCACAAGATGGCTGCCACGCCAGAACCACTGCACAAGATGGCCTCCGTCTCCAAGCAACTACACAAGATGGCCGCCGTCTCCAGGCCACTCCACAATATGGCCGCCATCCGGACGCCACCTGTGGCCATGATGGCCCACGTGCTGGACACACCTCTAGTGATGGTATGGGCAGCTAGAATGGCGCTCCTTAATGCCACGGCGGCTACCCCAGAGTCAAGTCAAGACACAGAGTCAAGCCAGGTCACAGCTGTGCCCCGCGAGTCAAGCCAAGTCACAGCTGTTCCCCACGAGTCAAGTCACGTTACAGCTGTTGTTCCTGAGTCAAGCCCTGTTGTTCAGGAGCCAAGGCCCGTTACAACGGATCTCCATGAGCCAAGCCAAGCTGCTGCTGTTTTTCCAGAGCCAAGTCAAACTTCAGCCGCTGCTCCAGAGTCAAGTCAGGCTACGGCTGTAGCCTCCAGGTCCAGTCAAGCTTCCAAGTCCAGTCAAGCTTCCAAGTCCAGTCAAGATTCTAAGTCCAGCGACGTCAAGGCTGTTGTCCCTGAGTCAAGTCATGTTGTTCCTGAGTCAAGTCATGTTACAGCGGATTTCCATAAACCAAGCCAAGTTACAGCTGGTCGTCACAAACCGAGTCAAGTTACTGCTGATCTTCAGGAGCCAAGTCAATTGACTACTGATCTTCACGAAGCAGGTCAAGTCACAGTTAGTCACCACGAACCAAGTCACATCCTGCCCGACGGCTCAGAGCCCCATCACGCCTCGTCTGACCGCCCAGAGTCAAGTCACGCCTCGTCTGACCGCCCAGAGTCAAGTCACGTCCCGCCTGACCGCTCTGAGTCAAGTCACGTCCCGCCTGACGGCCCAGAGCCTCTCCATGTTTCATCAGACCTCCCAGTGCCTCATCAGGTCTCGTCTATTCGTCCAGAGCCAAGTCACGTCTCGTCTGACCTTCCAGAGCCGTGCCATGCCTCGTCTGATATCCCACGATCACGGCCTATCATGATAGCCAGTGTACTGGACCCACCACAACCTCCCGCTGCTGCTCTTCCTTTAATGGCGGTTGCCATCTGGTGTGTGTGGGCTGCACACTGTGCCCCTGAGGTCACGTCTGTTCACAAGTCAGCTCCTGAGGTCACGTCTGTTCACAAATCAACCCCTGAGGCCACGTCTGTTCACCAGTCTGCTCCAGAGCTCCCGTCTGATCTCCAGCCTGCTCCAGAGCTCCCGTCTGATCTCAAGCCTGCTGCAGAGCTTTCGGCTGGTCTCCAGCCTGCTCCAGAGCTCCCCTCTGATCACAAGCCTGCTTCAGAGGTCCCGTCTGGTCTCAAGTCTGCTCCAGAGGCCTTCCCCATCGGAGAAGCTGCGCCAATGCCTCCAGAGGTGTCGGCGCCTGCCGTAGAACCTCTTATGGAGGGGGCGTTAACCGCTAAACTCTCTGCTTCTCCCTTTTTCCCTATTCTCTCTACCTCCTCTGTCCCTGCTCTCCCCAGGTCCCAGACCATGACGCAGGTTCCTGTTCCGCCCCGGAGGGCTGCGGCGCCTCCTGTTCCGCCCCGGAGGGCTGCTGCGCCTCCTGTTCCGCCCCGGGGGCTGCGGCACCTCCTGCTCCGCCTCCTGTTCCGCCCCGGAGGGCTGCTGCGCCTTCTCCCCCTATTCTGTCTGCCTCCTCTGTCCCTGCTTTCCCCAGGTCCCAGACCGTGACGCAGATTCCTGTTTCACCCGGGAGGGCTGCTCCGCCTCCTGCTCCGCCTCCTGTTCCGCCCTGGAGGGCCGCTCCGCCTCCTGTTCCGCCTTGGAGGGCTCCTGCGCCTCCTGCTCCACGCTGGAGGGCGCCCGCGCCTCACGATCTGCCTCCGGCTCCGCCCTGGAGGGCTCTTGCGTCGCCTGTCCCGCCTCCGGCTCCGCCCTGGAGGGCTCTTGTGTCGCCTGCTCCGCCTTGGAGGGCTCCTGCGCCTCCTGCTCCGCCTCCGGCCCCGCCCTGGAGGGTACCTGCTCTGTCGGTCCTGCCTCAATCACCGGGCCCCCACATGGACCTGGCCCTCCAGCCCTCGCCCTGTCTCGCTCCCACCCCACCGCTCCCCTGGACTGTTGTTCCCTTCGAGCGTCTGGAAGCCGCTCCTTGGGGGGGGGCTATGTCACGAATCTGGTCGGTGTCCCGTTGTCCGCTCACCACCAGATGTCACTCTCACCTCACCTACACACTCTGACTGTTGCACCACACTCCGGACTGCATCTCCCATCCTCCACCGCACTGATTGCGTCAGCTCCTGTGACCAATCAGGCGTTTTATAAAAGCCCCGGTCCTTCCCAGTGCACTTCACGGATTGTTGAATTGTTGTATTGTTAGTGTTTTCCCTTTGTTTAGCGTTTTCTCTGGTTTCCTAGTTCCTAGTTTTTGATCTCCCGCCTGGTTTTCTCGTTTTCGTCTGTCTAGCCGCCTGCCTTGTGGATTTTCGCTTGTTTAAGGATTATTTCTCTACGTTTTGCCTGCGTCTCACCTTTTGCCCCTGTTTGACCCTGCCTGCTCGACCATGTATCTGTCTCGTTTGATGAATAAAAGCTCGCACATGGATCCGCTCGCCTCTCGTCATTCACTCCTGGTTACATCTGCCCTGTAATCATAATTTATTTGAATAAGAAAATAAAAGAAAAGGTGAAAGTTGTTGGTGTTTTACTGCCACTAATGTTCATTTCAGCTGGAAATTGCAGTGAATTGTTCAGTATGTAAAGGTATAGGTGTGTTTTTAGAGTTTGATAGAGGCATGTTTTCACAAATGAGCCTATGTTGCAACCTGTTGTTAATTTTGTAATGCCTTAAA
>VONZ01003485.1:0-20627 GCA_012976165.1 Labeo catla
TTTTTTTTTTTTTTAAGTATTTCTGTAGCTCAAACAGTAGAGCACAGTGCTTGCAACACCAAGGTCACGGGTTCAATTACCATGGAATGCATGAACAGATAAAAATGCAATGTGAGTTACTTTGGATGAAAGCATCTGTCAAGTGCATACATGAAAATAGATTCACGAGTTCGCGCTTACATATAATAAACAGCGTAAAAGTTAAGCGTATTTGGCGTGCTGTCCGGGAGAGGGCTCCGAGCTCGGTAATCATTCCCGAGCCCCGGGCCCTCCCCCTGCCCAGGGAGAGGTGTCCGAGCTCGGCATGGCCCGAACCCAATAAGCGCTCCCCCCGAGCTTAAGGTGAGGAGACGGGGAGGTGGAGGGATGCTGAAAAACTAGAGATGAATGAAGGTAAGAATGCTTGGCTATTTAAGGGGATTCGCTTGTGGTGTTTGGATAGGGAGTGTGATTGCTAATGGTGAATTGGCCGTGTTAATTATCTGTGCGAGCTCCTCCCGAAATTTGTTAATAAAACATCACTTCACGAGTTCGCGCTTACATATAATAAACAGCGTAAAAGTTAAGCGTATTTGGCGTGCTGTCCGGGAGAGGGCTCTGAGCTCGGTAATCATTCCCGAGCCCGGGGCACTCCCCCTGCCCAGGGAGAGGGGTCCGAGCTCGGCATGGCCCGAACCCAATAAGCGCTCCCCCAAAGGCAAATGATCTCGGGACAGCAGCCAGATAACCCCCCAAAATTTGCCTAGCTTGGGCTGAAGGGATGCTGGACGTTAATAGTAGCGGACATAGATGAAAATATGGGAGGAGCTCTTGCGGGCACTGCTGGGGAAAAATTATAGAAAAGCCTCCTGCGTGAAAGGAGCTTGTGGCAGTGGGGAACTATAAATGACGCTCCTGTGGGTGTGGGCACTGCTGCGGCATTAGGGAGATGAGCGGGGGGCTCCAGCGGGAGCGGGCATTGCGGCGGCATTAGGGAGGTAAGCGGGGGCTCCAGCGGGAGCGGGCATTGCAGCGGCATTTATGGAGGTAAGCGGGGGCTCCAGCGGGAGCGGGCATTGCAGCGGCATTAGGGAGGGAAGCGGGGGCTCCAGCGGGAGCGGGCATTGCAGCGGCATTAGGGAGGTATGCGGGGGGCTCCAGCGGGAGCGGCACAGCTGTGGCAGTGTGGGGAAGGAGGCGAGAGGGACGCTGAGGGGATGTTGAAGCGGGGATGAGCCCTTGCGGAAGGGAAATTGGAAGGGGTGGCTAGAGATCAAGTGGACGGCTGGCGTTAAATGGATTGGCCGACTAGGGTTTGGTGGGCTTCCTTGATGAGGGAGCGATCTGATCGGATATAGCTCTTAAAAGCTTCTGATGACCAGCGACCAAGTGCTTGGATCTGCTGTTGGGAGAGGCCTTTTTGGGCGGCTGTGGTTGCTGCGCCTATTCGGAACGAATGGCTGGAAAAGTTGTCGGCTGGGGTACCAGAGAGAAGCAAGACAGACTTAAGGTGCTTTTGGAACCAGAAGCGAGTGGCGGGGCGGTTGAAGTCGTCTGTAAAAAGGGGGTCGGAAGGGAGTTTGGATTGGGATTTCCTGAGCTGGAGGAAAGCTAGGAGGGTTTGGAATGGTTGGATGGGCGATCGGAGGTTAAAAATATAAATAAAATGGCCTTTCTTTGTTTGGTCTGTCTTACTTTGTTTTATGAAGTAAGAGATGGTTTCACCGTCTAGCACTGCTAGATCGGAGATAGTTGGGTGGATAGCTGGGTTGAAGCAAGATGTAATGGCGAGCTCAGAGCATCTGAGGAAACCGAAGAAAGCCAGGATAAACATGGCGTCTAATGTGCGGGCAGTATGGATGGAATGGTAACCTTTACGGAGGGTAGAGATGCATTTGGTCAAAATTTTTAAAGTGATAGGTTGTCTGGGGTCTGGGCGGTTGGGCTGGGTTTTTTGGATACCTTTGATGAGAAGGGAGGTCTGTGAATTGGTTATATGGGGTGAAGGCGAGCCATGTAACAGTTTGTGGAAAAACTGGATTCCGCTTAGGTATCCTTTAATGGAGCTGGCTTGGAGGTTTTTATTGGTGTTGAGATGGGAGATAAATGAGGTGACGGCGAGCAGGGAAAAATCAGGGAAGGGTAAACTATAGGCAGAGTGGAATATTTTAAAACATTTCCATGCTGTAAGGTAGGATTGGAGTGTCCTGGGGGAGACAGCTTGAAGAATGGAATTAATGGACGCTTCGAGGAGAGGTCTCAGAGGGTGATTTATGGGAATATCAGTTCTGAATAAGGAGGAACTGGGGTTGGGAGCGGGTCCGCCTCTGGTGCCAGCAATCTGAATTTCTGAAAGGCAAAACGAGAGAGAGAGTCAGCAATTTGATTTTTTGACCCGGGAATGTGTTTTGCGGTTATAATAAATTGGTCACAAGCCGAAATCCAAATCAAGCGTCTAAGCAAAGGCATTAGTGCGGGGGAATGGGAACGACCTTTGTTAATGCAGTGCACGGTAGCTTCGTTATCGCAGTGGACTATGATGCTGGTGGCGGACCACTCTTTGCCCCATAGGGAGGCTGCGGCCACTAACGGATAAAGCTCGAATAGCGCTGAGGATGAAAGCTGCTGTGGCAAATGTGCCAGCTGGGGGGGCCATGTGGAAGCGAACCAACGGCCTCTGAAAAACCTCCGAACCCGACGGAGGGGGCAGCGTCGGTATATAATTGGATATCGATTGGGGAAGAAATCAGGTTGCTGTAGAAGAAAGATAAGCCATTCCATTGTTTGAGGAAGGATATCCATAGACTGAGCTCGTTGCGGCACGAGTCAGTTATGGATATGATGTCCTCTAGAGCGTGGGCGGAGGATGCAAGGGAGAGGAGGTGGGAGATGAAGGGGCGGCCTTGCGGGATGATGCGCATCGCGAAATTTAGATGACCTAGAATAGATAATAGTTCGCGTTTGGAACAGCTAGATTTTGATAACAGAGTGGAGGCTACCAGGATCGTCCTGTCAATTTTTTCTTTGGGTAGGGAGGCCAGGAATTTTTGAGAATCCAAGTTGATGCCCAAAAATTCTATGGATGTGCTAGGACCCTCGGTTTTGTCTTGGGCGAGGGGAATCCCGAGCTCTGAGAAAAGCTTTTGAGTTGTCAAGAGGTGTGCGGCTGGGACGGAGTCTGGGGGCGAGATGATTAAGAAATCGTCTAAAAGATGAATCAGGTAGGGTATGTTGTAATTGTTGGAGAGGATCCAGCAAATTGTCTCTGACAATGTGTCGAAGATTTTAGGGCTGCTTCTGCAACCGAATGTGAGGCGGACGGCGAAATAGAATTTGTTCTTCCAGCGGATGCCGAATAAGTGCCAAAGACCTGGGTGGATGGGCATTACTTTAAAGGCGGAAGTAATGTCGACTTTGGCCAGCCAAGCGCCGCGACCTGCCTCTTTAATCAGGGTGATGGCTTGGTCGACATCGTGATAATGGAGAGAGAATTCTTCGAGCAGAATGAGGCTGTTAATGCTAGGGAACGGGGAATTATGTGGAGATGAGAGATCGATTATGAGGCGTTTTTTGCCTGAGAATTTCCTGGTGGCTACACCAATGGGGCTGACCCGAAAAATGTGGAAGGGGGGGACGGAATAGGGGCCGATCATGAAATTTGCGTCTATTTCTTTTTTGATTAGGAGGTCGACTGTTTCAGGTTCGGTGAGAGCGGACTGGAGATTTGGACAGATGAGACTTTGGGAGGGGAGACTTGCAACACCAGGGTGGAAACCGTGTTCGAGACCTGAAAGAACATAATTTGTAAAATTAGAGTCAGGGTGGTGAAGCAATTCTGCAGACAAACGAGAAACATTTACAGGGGTCGATAAATAATTTTTAGAATTTTTATTTGCAGCTTTTTGGACAGGACAAACCAGACGGGCGTGAGCACCGCCACAAAAGTTGCACACGTGCATGAACCGGCAGCGTTGTCTTGTGCACCGGCCGTTATTAAAGTCGGTGCAGACCTGGCTGTCGGAGGAAGATGGGCGGTGGCGAAATGTGGGAGTGGGTGTGGCTGGGGTATCCATAAGGCGCGGGACATAGCTGGTGGATTTGGGTTGGGATGATTCGGGGCAGGGAGGAATGGATGGATTAATGAAAGGGCAGTTGATGGTGGAATGGGAAAAAGAACGGCAGACTGCGCAAGAAATGTTGCGGCAGCCCAGGAACACTCTGTTATGGAGCTCCGTGTCCAGAGCCCCCCAGTAAGGACACTGGTTCCACTGGGCTACGCAGATGGCACATTTGGCGGAAAACAACTTGTGATAAGTGTAGAAGTGGGAACCTCCGTATGATAGCGCGAGTTCAGTCGCTGAGCTCGCGTCTCCTGTGGGGAAAGGTGGCGCAGATGACTTCAGAGTAGCGGGTGAAGGCGATGGTAAATTCGGCAAATGACAAAATACGTGACTGGTTGTGCACTGAATTTTTGAGGGTGACTGAAAAATCGCCGCAATTGATTTGGCGATCGGCGGGTGAGGGTGAAATTGGAGACAATAGAGAAAAAGATCTATGTCTGCACCTGCCAGAATTTGGGTCCTGATGGAGTTGGGTACGGGGGGCGGTTCCAGTGCAAGAGCGTTTGGCGGGGCTGGAAGGGGCGTGGCTGAGGCTAGTGAGAAGGGAGAGCGGGTTTGAGGAGGAAAGGTAGCTGCCGTGACTGCTGGCGGGGGCATGCTCGCGCTGTGGGCATTTTGTGGGACGACAGAAAAAGGAGGAAAAAGAGGGGGAATGGCTGGCATCGGAGCCTGTGTGGTAAGAGGCAGGCTTACACTGGGGACAGCTCCTGGGACAGAAGAAAGGGAAGGGAAGAGGGGGGGCATGGGGGGCACCGGTGCTTGTCCCATAGCGGGGGAAAGCTCGTACTATGGTTGGACGGCGGAGCTGCGGGCCATGGGTAGGGGAGGGGGTTGGGAGAATAGCGGGGCAAAAGCTGCGAGCGAGATTTTTCCGCCGGTGGGGGCGGGCTCGCGCCGCAGTGGCGGCTTGTGGAGGCGAAGACCGGCTCTCCGCCGCCATAAGCAGCGAGCTCCCGCTCGGATGATCGAGGAGGAGGGCGGTGGCTGGCGACCGCGGCCTTCGGGGCGTGGCCCAGGCTCGCTGACGGTCTATCGCTGCGTCCTGACGGCCGAGAAGCCGTCCTCGGAGGAGTGGCAGTTTGCTCGGGCCGAGAGTAGGGAGCGCTGTGGCCCGTGCCTGCTCTGCCTGAAGCCCTGGAGGGAGGAGTGGAACCTGGATTCTCCTCCGCTTGAAGGGAAGCGTAGAGGTTGAGGAGGTCCGCCTTTGTAGAACGGCGTGGGATGATGACGCCAGAGCTGGTGAGCGCTTGGCGGAGCCCCGCTACGGTCCATTTCCCCTTGGCTGGGGCGGAGGAGAGGGCTGAAGCGTAGGAAGATGCTGGGGAAGATGGCTGACGCTTGAAAGGTGGTGGTGATGGTGTGGTACGGCGCCTAGAAGTGCGAGCGGCGGTGGCGCGGGAAGGCCTGCGGCCCCGCGATGCAGCCGCAGGCTCGGTTGGAGGATCCTGCGGAGCGCTGGTGGCCTGGTCGGCGGCCTGGTCGGCGGCCTGGACGGAGGCTGGAGGAGCGGCAGGATCCTCAAAATCCAAGGAATAATCCTCGCCTTCGATCTCAGACATGCTTTGAAGCTATTGGACGTGCCAAATGCTGAAAAACTAGAGATGAATGAAGGTAAGAATGCTTGGCTATTTAAGGGGATTCGCTTGTGGTGTTTGGATAGGGAGTGTGATTGCTAATGGTGAATTGGCCGTGTTAATTATCTGTGCGAGCTCCTCCCGAAATTTGTTAATAAAACATCACTAAAATGTTTTTAAGTAAACACAGTTGTGGTTGACTTTTACAATATTTATCTGGTGATTAAATGTGGTTTTTAATACAATACTGTAAACTTGTTGTGAGGGCTGATATGGTTGGATGGGGCTGATGGGTTTTGTTTTGGATGTTGGTGTGACCTTGTCACACACATACCTGGGAGGAGGACGAGAGGTAAGTAACAGTTGAGTGTAAAGATTTATTTCACAGTTAAGGATGAACAGAGCAGTAGTTGAAATGCAAGAAATAAGCTTAGCTGACTGTCCTGGTAGTGATGAGCAGATATAAGTCCGATATTGAGCCACAATAAGTCCAGCGAACACCATGAGCAGAGTCCAAGGGAAAGCATAGAAGCCAGGAGCTGACGTAGGAGGTGTAAACGGTAGACCCGACAAACTGAGAATGGAACCAGTGCTCTATATAAAGGGTGGAGTTAATCAGCTGCAGGTGTGCGTGATCAAAACTCCGGTGATGAGGAACGAGTGGGCGGTGTTCCGGGTGGTGTGGCAGGTGAAGGTGGCTGTGGTGAATGCCTGACAGACCTGTGGTTTATTCTGTAGCTTAAACCACAAACCTGTCTTGGTCAGCAGCTGCAGATGGAGTTCGATTTGCACTGGCCAGAAAGAGGAAGTTAAAGGCTTCTGTGCTTAACTAGTTTACCTGCACAGAAACCAGTCAGCAAAAAAAAAAAAAAAAACCTCTTAACCTCAGTAAACACCAGCATCAAAACAGACAGTAAACTAACTGCAATAGTTAGAGTAGATGTTTACTAACTATTGTCCTATAAAATATTACAGTGTTACATAAAATATTGCAAAAACAAACTTTAAAACTGTACATTTATCTGTAGATGTTGGTATGGTGATGTCAGTCAGAATGGCTCCTCCTCTTCCTCTGATCTTCCTGCTGATGATTCACGGTTTGTGTCTTCAACACTTCAGAAACATCCAAGAGAGATTTACATGGCATTAGCCATTTGTTCACTATGAATTCTGTGTTTCAGGTGTTTCTAGTGCTGATTGGGGTGTGAGATACAGTTATTCACACATCTGTGCACTAAAGAACTCATCAGTGATAATGAGCTGCACTTATACATACCCTACTGGATATCAGATCATGAAAGTGTTCTGGACCAAAACATATAAAGATGACGATAATGATGATGATCAGTCATGTAACACAGAAAGATGAACACAACTACTATTTTATGGTAAATACCATAAATTTGGTTACACTTGCATGTGTGGAAATATTTAAACCATGTGTGTTACAATTAACCCCGCGTTAATTGTACGCACCCCTACATTCACAGTTCAACAATATCAGCAAAATCTGCCTTTCTACAAATGTCAAAGCAGCATGTCTGTGATATCAGCACTCATCTTTCTGTTTCTCATTAGAGTCACATGATCACACAGTCAACAACACTAGAGGGATGCTGCTGTGAGTTTGGACACATCTTGTTTTCTCACCTCTCTCACCGCTGTATTTATCACCATATTTAGAGTTTAAACAAGATAACCAACGGCAACAGAGAAGTGATGCAAGGCCCAGGCACAGATAAATATACATATAAGACTGAAAACGTTCAGAGCTTCTCTACAGACTGTCTTCAATTTTCTTATTTGAAGTTTGACTTCTTGTTTTTAATCTGATGTTATCTCTGTGAAAACACTTCTTCTGCTGTATGTAAGTGGCACATCATCCTGCTAAAATATAAGGCGTTGACCTGCTAAAATGTAAGGCGTTGACTGCATTAAAAAAAAAAATTAGTAAAACTTTTTACTAGTTTCTTCCTGATTATTTGTAGTGCTGTTACTGGTCATGAGTGCTGGAGAAACGGGTAAGAACTTGATTTTATAATCATTCTGTAGACTATCATTAAATAGCTGTGTTTGTGTGTGTGTGTGGTGTAGGGGAGATTGGGGCTAGTTGTCACACAGGGACGTTCTCAGTAATGAAGTTTAAGGTATTTTTTGAGATATTTTGAGATATTTTAAGATATTTTTTGATGTGCTTGACCGGGGCTAGTTGTCACATGTGGAAGTTCCCAGTAACTAGGTTCAAAAGTTCAGAAGGGGTTTTGTATGTTGGCAGCAATCACCTATTTCCTATGCTGAGTAAGCTGCTTTATTTTATTTTATTTTATTATATTTTATTGTATTTATTTATTTATTTTATTTTGTGTACCTGGTATTTATCATGTAGGATAGTAACCAGTAAATTTTGACCTTGTGGGGACATTTGTGAGGTCCCCATGAGGAAACAGGCTTATAAATCATGCAGAATGAGTTTTTTTGAGAAAGTAAAAGTGTGCACAGTCTCCTGTGAGGGCTAGGTTTAGGTGTAGGGTGATAGAAAATATGGTTTGTAGAGTAAAAAAAAAAACATTACGCCTATGGAACATCCCCATAAAACATGGAAACACAACATGTGTGTGTGTGTAGGTGCGTGTGTGTGTGCACCTGGTATTTATCACGTTATGGGACCAAATGTCATTTGTGAGGTCCCCATGAGGAAACAGGCTTCTAAATCATGCAGAGTTAGGTTTTTTGAAAAAGCAAAAGTGTGCACAGTCTCCTGTGAGGACTACACTCAAAAAAAATGTGTTCAGGTAGCACTGACCCAGTGTTGGAGTTAAGGAGATCATTATGTCATGATTGACTAATAATGATGAACACCTGCTGTTTACAAGCAGAATCACAGAAGAAAAGAGAAACAAGAATCAGACACAGCCAAAGATAAAATGAACTTAAATAAATGAAGACATTAAATCTCTGATTAAACAACTCCACAAACAACATTACAGTTTGACTTGATTTCTGTCATATATCTACAAATATTATTTGAGAACTGTCAGACCCCTTGAACCGTTCTATGTTGGTTTTGCCCTTGTCACACCCCCGTTGGATTGTTATGTTGGTTTCTCCTTTGTGTCCATATATGGTTTTCCTGTTCCGTTTCTTGTTAAGTCTTTATTGGTTAATTTCCCACACCTGTCCTTGTATCGTTTGCACCCCTTTATAAGTTGTATTCAGTTCAGTATTTGTTGTTGGACCTTGTTGTAAGTTTGGTGTGTGTTGTCCTGTTGTTCCTGTTTACCCTTGTTTTGGATTATATTAAAGACTGTTAACTATATTTCGTCTTCGTTTGTCTCAATCTGACACAACCAAACTTATATACAACCAATCAAGGGAGGACAGGTGAGAATAGGGATGTGCCAAACGAGGCTTTTGAAGCAGTGAGGCTTTTACAACAAAATGCGTTGATGCTTCGAAGCTTTTGATACAGTTCTCTACTACGCCATCTGCTGGGCAATAAAAATTCTTACACAAAATGTGTCATTTACACCCAATAATGACTGATTGCAGAACAGCAGAACCATACGTCACAGCAGTCACACGGCAGCAACGCCGCGGCAGCAGGCTCAGACGGTAGTGGGCGGAGTCTCCGTCGCAGACTAACTGTAATATACTGTATGTATGTATGTACATGCATACATACACACACACACACACACATATCGTATCTTACAGTTAACAGTGTAACTGTATCTTACGGTTAATAGTAATTTCGTGTATGTATATATGTGTATATATAAACAGGCGCGAGCACTCATATACATAATACGGACTTAACATTAACAGCTTTAACTTTGAAACGCTCCACAAAGATAAGTAGAGCAAATTCTGGTGTTCATAATTATTTTTATTTTTTCTTCAAATAACAATAACAACATTAAAAATAAGAAAAGGACAAGAAAAAATATAAGTTGATCACTTATTGCTATTTTCACCCTTTTCCGATCTGCGACGGAGACTCCGCCCACTACCGTCTGAGCCTGCTGCCGCAGCGTTGCTGCCGTGTGACTGCTGTGACGTATGGTTCTGCTGTTCTGCAATCGGCCCTATCTCCATTTACATGTTTTGTTCATTGGGGTGTTATTGTAAGGTTTGTGAATTGTATAAGCATATATGTCATTAGCAAGGTGGCGATAGAGTTTCTAAAATGTATTGTATTTTGCACAATACAATGACAAAGGCTTTATGTTCTTTATTTTTTACTTGCATCTTTTTACTTGGTCTTTTCACCTCCAAAATAGTGTTTAATACGCCAGTAGATTAAACTATCGTAATTTTTCATTGCACCATTTTTGTGTCTTCTTTGCCATAGAACACAAACATGCACATTGTTAAAAAATGCACAAATACAAATGCAATTATTTAATTTTATATATACATATATATATATATATATATATATATATATATATATATATGCAAAAATGTTTGTGGTTGAGGAAGGACTTTTGTTCTTTTATCAAGGATTTTTATTTTAATTCAGACAATAGACATTCAATGCGCCATTGTTTTTAATAGGTACTTTGGTAACAACGATACAGCAAAAAAAACTACATACAAATGCACGATGACCGATAAAGTTATAACACTGCACTAAATGAATAACGGGTATGGGACAGCGCAATCGATGCGCTTCGCATTTGAGCCTGTCCTAACGTGTCAGTGAGGTAACGAAGCTTCGTTTTCAAAGATCACGTGACAGCCTCATTTCGAGCAATGCTTCGGAACACTAGTGTGTCGAAAACTCGAAACGTGTGTCGACACTAGGTGTAGATCTATGAAGGTAAAACAGCAGCAAAACTCGAGAGCTTGCTAATTTCAGTGTGAGAACTTGTAAAATTAATATTTGTATTTGTAAGTTGAAATTTATACTCACAGCTCTGATGTGAAAAGCTGCATCTATCGATTTGCACACACAGACAATACTCAGAACACCTGTGTTTTGAATTCGAAGTTGCAGATTAATAGTTACAAATGTGTAAACTGTCATTCACATAAACAAAATGACAGGCACAATTGTGTACTACACATTTATCTTTGCGCTTCACTTCAGTTTCGCTGTACAACCACAAGTCGGCACTCATAACCTCTCAGATCTGGCAGTACAACCTCAAATCCTAGCGCTTTGACTTTTGCTACTCCTTTTGCGATATTCCTGTAGCAAAACTCACTCGTGCACTTGTAAATGCAAACTTGAGAGAGCAGAGTCGGGGGCGGGGCTGGGGTGGGAATGAAGTCATTTTATTGGTCGATGCCTCACCAATGAACAACGCCAGCCACAATGCAAACATTTGTATGCATATTAGGGATGGACGGATCGATCCTGAAGTATCGATACTTTCGATACTGACGTTGAATCGAAAGGATCGATCCTCACATAAAAATATCGATTGTAAAGTGCATTTTTAACCATTAATTTTATTTATTTTACAAGAAGTTTGGTTCATAAAATAAGCCTCTAAGATGAACAATAGGCTATTAACGAAATATTGTGTAGGACAGAACTATTTCTCCTGCTCATCGGAACACACGCAAATGCTGTAAGACAGAACCAATCAATCACAGATAGCGTTCGCTGCTGACACTTCATTCAACTTTGATAATAATCAGAAATTATGTTTCTTTCTCTTCTTCTCATGGCATTGAAATAATAAAGCATTATTTAAAAAAATGTTTCTTGAGAAGCAAAGTATATTAGAATGATTTCTGAAGGATCATGTGACACTCAAGACTGGAGTAATGATGTTAAAATAATTCAGCTTTGATCACAGATGCTTTTTAAATTACATTTTTCAAAATATATTACAAAACAAAATAGTTATTTCAATTGTTCAGTTTCCCAATCTTGCTGTTTTTATTTTTGTTTTGTTTTGTTTTGTTTTGTTTTTTTGTTCAAATAAGTGCAGCCTTTGTCAGCATGGTTAAAGACACATTACAAAGTCGTACTGACCTCAAACTTTTGAACAGTATAGTGTATGTGAAATATTTATTTTAATTAGGCTAGTTTGTGTAAGTAAATTTATTTAAACTGGTTGTTAAAAGTTAAAAGTAAAAAAAATGGTTGTTATATTCTGTAATTGCTGTCTGTAAGAAACAATTTGTGCTAAAGTTAGGCCTTTAGGGGTACAACAGCCTGGCAGCTTTTTACACAAAAAAAGAAAGAAAAAAGAACACAGTTTGCAACAGTAACCACAGTATTTGTAGTAAAACTGCAGCACAACACATTTACCATTGTTAACACTCTCTCTTTTGGCTTGAATCCTTTTACCATGGTTAACACTACAGGAACATTATTTCAACCATAATATTTGTAGCAAAAACCATGGTAATAAAAATTTATAATACTAATACTAATACTAATAATACTACTACTACTAATTATTATTAGTAGTATTATTATTATTATTATTATACATTTTAGTACTTATGTAATCTTTGTACCTTATCTACCCTTAATGTGTGTGTACTTGTATGGTACTAGTATGCTCCCTGGCTTTTAGGGGTAAAGAAAGGTGCACCTTTGAGATTACTGCCCAGTAAAATCTAAAATACAACATTTTATTTCTGACAGTGTTATCAAAAAAAAAAAAAAAATTCGCTTATGAAATGTTTAAAACACATGACTTTCAAATATAATGTTAAGTAAGTATAATTACTGATTTTATTCTTTAAATAATTTAAAAGATCAGTTTAGTTTAGAGGTATCGGTATCGGTATTGATATCGCCAATACTTGGCTTGAAAAAATATCGGTATCGGATCGAAAATAAAATACGAGGTATTGTCGCTAATTTATGCTCAAAGGGAAATGTATATAAATAATTACAATTAATTATGATTAATTACAATTACTTATATCAGCTGCCAGTAGTAACTGTAGCAGAATCAATTTTCCATCAACTAATCTGTTCGCTCAGCGAACATTCAGTATAATCTTTATATCAACTATAAGAAGTGATATTTTCTTAGCCACAGAAAATAACTTTCTTAAAATACCATTGCATTAGAGCATGTAGCTCGAATCGGAATCGTAAAGGGACATTAATTTGCAAAGCAGAATCAGAATCAACACTCATGTAATTTGTGCACAAGAGTTTTATTAACGAAGGACTAACACATAACTAATCTAAACAAACAAACATGAAATCACTCATACATGGGGGAATGGTCAGTGAGAAGCAGTTAGAGAGAGAGAAGGAACATGAAGCTATGAAAAGAGTCAGTTAACCACCTGCTGTGAAACCA
This sequence comes from Labeo catla, assembly GCA_012976165.1. NCBI lineage: Eukaryota > Metazoa > Chordata > Actinopteri > Cypriniformes > Cyprinidae > Labeo > Labeo catla. Next base: position 12,958 of record VONZ01003485.1, read on the forward strand.
TCAGTGCTGTCTACAGCTTATACTAAACCTCTGTTTGTTTAGTTAAGTATACGATACTTGCATTGCCTTGGTCGTTGAACAAGTGTCCATATGCAGTCTCTGGTGAAGGTCTTGATGGTTTGGAGAAGTGGTGGTTTTGGAATTTGCAATCACGTTCTTCCGGGTCCGAAGAGTGATGAATTCCGAAGATGTCCTCACTCGATGGTGACTGGGAGTTTCTTCCCATGTGAAAAGTGAAGAAGCACCAAGAGCTGAGAGGGACCCAGCTGAAGTCCTGTGATCTTTGGGGAATGGAAAGACAAGGCCACAAGGCCTGGCGCACGCTTAGGGAAGTCCTGAAGAGTTCTAGCTCATCTTCTTAGGTTCTCCAAGAACCACTGACTGGCTGAGGCGAGTCATGAAGATGAATTCCAGGGTTGAGTGGAACTGTCTGGCTCTTTGTGGTCGAGAGCCACAGCTCTGTATGTTGGGCCTGTCGGGCCCGCCGGGCACGCCCTGTGCCGGCTCAGGCTCCCCGTGGGTTCCTCCACACGGGCAGCAATCAGAAGATGTTGCAGACGAAGGAGAAAGTGAAGAGAGAGGAGAAGAGAGAGGGGTCGATGCCTTTAAACTCTCTGGAGGCTGTGCCTCCAGGAGGTCCATGAACCAATGGTAACTTTCACCTTTGGAGAGAAAGTTTACGACTCTTTGTCTGTGAGCATGGTAATTTGCATATGTAATTCGATTGGGTGTTGATGCAAAAACTACTAAGGTTTCTTAAAACACTAACATGTTGCAAAGGTATCAACATCTAATTTACACCATCTTTTAGATCATTAAAATACGAACTCAAAGAGTCCAAGCATGACATAGGTGGGTTATACTACTAGTCATCTATCATAATACATGCATAAAACAGTAGAAAGACAAATACAAATACAACAGACAAAATTAAAATACAATGCAGTAATACTGTACACAATGACCTGGGCTATGTGTGATAGGAAGGTCAAAGAAAGGTTTGTCTGTGAATGAATAGGAAAGAGTCTATAGGCATTGTGTCTTTCCTATGGCAAATGTAGCATGGGCAGATGTGCATTCCTTGAAGCAATAAAACCTGTGGTATCAGATCGTTGTCCTGGCAACTGAGCCCTTTTGGGGTGTTAGTTGCTTTGGGGGGGTTTGTCTCCAGAGCTCCAGCATGTAGCTGGCCTGTTGTGTTTAAAGACTATTTGTTAAATGTAACAATTAATGTATGTCTGATTGGTCCAGACGCTACAGTATCGCCCATCCCAGTCAACAATTTGATCTCACACTGATCTCACCATGTGGTCACAATGTGACGTAACAGTGAGCTAAAAGTGTAACCTCACAGCGTCCTCAATGTGTGCTCACACTATGATCACAATGTGAAGTCAAAGTGCACTCACTGCACGGAGACTAGGTACCCAGCATGCATTGCTGCAGGAAGCTTTTTATTGTCACCATTGTTGAGATTCATACACTGATTCTTGATGTTTCTCTGTTTTTACATGACACAGCAGTTTAAAATGTTTGACTTATGCTTTCAAATTTCTTCATAAGTTACTATACTGTATAAACAAAGAGCTGTTATAATTGATTGCATACTGAATCTTGGTGATGATTGTGTTGTTATCATTAATAATCCCTTCTTGGTATTCCTTGCCATAACAAATGTGGTTTACGAACACAGTTACACATCAGTTGTACACAGCAAAATCCCCAGTGTTAATTTAACACTCTGAGTGTGGACACATATAAACACTGAAGCAGTGTTGAAGGTAATGAGATAATTAGGTGATTAACGAAGTGATGATTGATCATTATTGAAGACACCTGATGTTAATAAGCAGAATCACCAAAGGAGAAAACCAAAATTTTTAAGCAACCATTATAGTGGTCAGTGTTTGCATTAGTTGGGCTCTTGACCCTTAAATCATCAATATTAGGTCCTGTTTGACTGCAATTACTGAGTTATAGCAGCCAGACAAGCAAAGAACAAAAATCAGTAAGATGCCATTGACTGTGCTTGACTTAATCGTCATATAGTGACTTGAGTATTTGACATAGAATTTTCTTACAGATTACAAAAAAAAACTGTGAACAAACGATCAATCAGTTTTGCCATAATCAGACAGATGATGAAAAAAGGTTTATCTTAATTTAGACACACAGACATGAAGAATCAGTGTGAGAATCACAACAACAGTGACCATCAAAAAGCGTGTTGTAGCCAATCAGAACTCATCCATGACTCCCATCATGCATTGCGGCATGAATAAATTATGAGAGTTCAGAGTTGATCTGTTTATCTGAATATGCCATTTGTCACCATTGTTGAGATTCATGGGCTGGTTCTTGATGTCTATGTGTGCCTAGGTGAAATACTTGTTTTTTTGAACAGATTGTTAAAAAAACTTTCCAAGATGTATAGGAAGTGCTGGATCTTCTGTGGATTGTCAAGGCAATTACAATAAGCAAAAAAAAAAAACTAACTTAGAGGTTATACTCTGGGTGATTTACATCAAACAATGAATATGTTAAAACATAATCAGCTGGTGACTTGAGCTTTTGGCTTGTCTGGCTGTTTTAACTCAAATACAGCAATCAAACAAAATCTAGTATTAAAGATTTAAGGGTCAAGAGCCCAACTAATGCAAACACTGACCACTATAATGGTTGCTTAAAAATTTTGGTTTTCTCCTTTGGTGATTCTGCTTATTAACATCAGGTGTCTTCAATAATGATCAATCATCACTTCGTTAATCACCTAATTATATCATTACCTTCAACACTGCTTCAGTGTTAACTTTAACACTGCTTCAGTGTTTATATGTGTCCACACTCAGAGTGTTAAATTAACACTGGGGATTTTGCTGTGTATGTTTGGAGAAGGTTCTTATAACATAAATTTGTTATCTGGGGGTGCACTCATACTGTGAGCTCATCATGTGACACCACTGTGATAGTGTTGAGAAACAGGAAGTAGAATGTCCCCTGGTGACCGATATTTGCAGTGCCTCCTCTCAACCTGCACAACATTTTGAATTCACAATGAGCTCACATATTACTCACACTCTTGAGTATCACACAATGAGAATGATGTGATGTCACTGTGAACATCGCATGATCTCACGTGTTGACTGGGATCCCTAATGCATATGTATCAGCTATTTTTTTAAAACGCTTGGAAAATATTGTTATGAAATATCATTAGTTTTACTGGTTTTTATATATCAGTAAAAGCGCAGCAATGTCGTTTAATTGGTTGGAGCCAGCCAATGAAGTGGGACGTTTTGTGCGCGATGACGTCACTACACAGAGCAGCTCGCGCTAGCGATGGGCGATACTTCGTATTTTATTTTCGATCCGATACTGATTGGTATCGAGTTACAGATTACCGAGTGTTAACCATGGTAAATGTGTTGTTACTGCAGTTTTACTACAAATACTGTGGTTACTGTTGCAAACTGTGTTCTTTTTTTCTTTCTTTTTTTGTGTAAAAAGCTGCCAGGCTGTTGTACCCCTAAAGGCCTAACTTTAGCATAAATTGTTTCTTACAGACAGCAATTACAGAATATAACAACCATCTTTTTACTTTTAACTTTTAACAACCAGTTTAAATAAATTTACTTACACAAACTAGCCTAATTAAAATAAATATTTCACATACACTATACTGTTCAAAAGTTTGAGGTCAGTACGACTTTGTAATGTGTCTTTAACCATGCTGACAAAGGCTGCACTTATTTGAACAAAAAAACAAAACAAAACAAAACAAAACAAAAATAAAAACAGCAAGATTGGGAAACTGAACAATTGAAATAACTATTTTGTTTTGTAATATATTTTGAAAAATGTAATTTAAAAAGCATCTGTGATCAAAGCTGAATTATTTTAACATCATTACTCCAGTCTTGAGTGTCACATGATCCTTCAGAAATCATTCTAATATACTTTGCTTCTCAAGAAACATTTTTTTAAATAATGCTTTATTATTTCAATGCCATGAGAAGAAGAGAAAGAAACATAATTTCTGATTATTATCAAAGTTGAATGAAGTGTCAGCAGCGAACGCTATCTGTGATTGATTGGTTCTGTCTTACAGCATTTGCGTGTGTTCCGATGAGCAGGAGAAATAGTTCTGTCCTACACAATATTTCGTTAATAGCCTATTGTTCATCTTAGAGGCTTATTTTATGAACCAAACTTCTTGTAAAATAAATAAAATTAATGGTTAAAAATGCACTTTACAATCGATATTTTTATGTGAGGATCGATCCTTTCGATTCAACGTCAGTATCGAAAGTATCGATATTTGAGGATCCGCTCATCCCTAATATGCATACAAATGTTTGCATTGTGGCTGGCGTTGTTCATTGGTGAGGCATCGACCAATAAAATGACTTCATTCCCACCCCAGCCCCGCCCCCGACTCCGACTCTGCTCTCTCAAGTTTGCATTTATAAGTGCACGAGTGAGTTTTGCTACAGGAATATCGCAAAAGGAGTAGCAAAAGTCAAAGCGCTAGGATTTGAGGTTGTACTGCCAGATCTGAGAGGTTATGAGTGCCGACTTGTGGTTGTACAGCGAAACTGAAGTGAAGCGCAAAGATAAATGTGTAGTACACAATTGTGCCTGTCATTTTGTTTATGTGAATGACAGTTTACACATTTGTAACTATTAATCTGCAACTTCGAATTCAAAACACAGGTGTTCTGAGTATTGTCTGTGTGTGCAAATCGATAGATGCAGCTTTTCACATCAGAGCTGTGAGTATAAATTTCAACTTACAAATGCAAATATTAATTTTACAAGTTCTCACATTGAAATTAGCAAGCTCTCGAGTTTTGCTACTGTTTTACCTTTCATATAGATCTACCCATCCCTAGGTGAGAACAATGAAACAGTGACGTAGTAATTGGAAACGGAAACGGAAAGTCCAAATAAGGGCATACACGGGGTAAAAACACACAAAACAGCTCACAGGGGTCTGACAAGAACATCTAAACAGAGGTTTAAATGTTCTATTAAAAAAAAATAAAAAGTACATACACCTGTTGGAAACATTAAGAAATTAATAAATTAACCACTAGGTGAGACCACTGCATCAGGCCACTGGATGATAATGTTTACACCACTAAACTAAAACTAAAAGCACCTAATCAGACTTTTTTATTTTGCTATAATAGATGTGCTTCATACACACAATTACAGCAGCCAAAAAAAAACCAAAAAAGGTCAAGAGTCCAACTAAAGTACACCCTGATTGCCATGATGGTGAGGTCAAATGAAATTTTTTTTTATTTTTAAATAAAACATCTAAACCTCTGTTTAGATGTTCTCAAATAATATTTGTAGATATATGACAGAAATCAATTCAAACTGCAATGTTGTTTGTGGAGTTGTTTAATCAGAGATTTAATGTCTTCATTTATTTAAGTTCATTTTATCTTTGGGTGTGTCTTATTCTTGTGTTTCTCTTTCCTTTGGTGATTCTGCTTGTAAACAACAGGTGTTCATCATTATTGGTCAATCATGACATAATGATCTCTTTAACTCCAACACTGTGTCAATGCTACTTGAACACTCTGTAGTAGTGTTGTGTCCGAGTCTAGTGTCGAGTCCTATTTTTTAATCAATTTAGCAGAGGTGGGACTTTCAAAGAGTTAAAGTTAATAAGATAATTAAATGTCTAATTAAATGATGATTGTGCATTAGTGATGAACACCTGCTGTTATTGAGAATTACATTGGGTCAGATGTTGATGTTTTATTGGTTAAAATGATGCCACCATCAGGGAGATCAATGTTTGCTTTAGACTCTTGACTCTTGACAGCCTGTGTCAGATCACTTTTTAATCATGTGTGTGGTTTTATGAAACACAGTAATCAGTGTCTTTCAATGTGTAGGTATATACTTTCATTCTATGAAAATACATAACTGCTCATTGAAAAGCACTGAATGACATAGAGTGAGCTGGAAAGATTGCAGTTGATTTTTTTTTTTAAGGTTTTACACGACCAAATCTATGAAGTTATAATATGCAAACAAAGTATTGTTCTAATAGTTACAATATATTTTAAATATATACAATGCAAAAAAAGAAAAAAAACAAACTCCAGTCATAGTTAGAGACACACAGACATCAAGAACCAGCATATGAATCTCAACAATGGTGACAATCAACAAAATACTTTGTGTTGCAATGCATGCTGGGTAAAACCATAATAAAAACTCCCATCAATGCACGGTATTAAATATATATAGTCACCACTGTTGAGGATCATGTGGTAAGTGTTTATGTCTAAAAGCCTTAACTGGTGCAAGTTCTTTTTTTTTTGGTAAAGCATTAAAGGACTTCTTCTGCAGTTCAATGATCACTGAATGCCATGTTCTCAAATGAAACACAGACCACCTCACAATGATCATTCATACTTTCCTACAAACAAAAAGTGTAAACTCATTTGCTACTTCAGAACACACAAACAGCAGTTCCTTGTTTTCGCTATAGCAACAACAGAAAAACGTTTGTTTTCCACAAACTTTGCAATTGCTCAGAAGCAAAAACTCACTTTGACTAAAAAAAAAAGGGGGTCAAGAACCCAACTAAACCAAATACTGATCTCTCTGATGGTGGCATCATTTTAACCAATAAACATCAACATCTGATCCTCTGTAATTCTCAATAACAACAGCTGTTCATCATTAATGCACAATCATCCTTTACTTAGACACTTAATTATCTTATTAATTTATCTCTTTGAAAGCCCCACCTCTGCTCAATTGATTATAAACTAGGACTCAACATTGGACTCGACACTGGACTCGGACACAACACTACTCTGTAGTGTGGAAACACATGAACACTGAGCAGGGTTTGTTTAACACTGGGAAATATTACATAAACTTTGCCTGTTTCATTCACGTATGACTCATGCATTTGAATCACATTAAGTTTAATTGATTTGTTTAAATTAAAACTATGTAATCTAAATGCATGGGACATTTGTATGTAATTGAATTACATAAAGTTTAAGTTTAGACTGAAACATTTTTTTTGAGTGTGGGTTTAGGTGTAGGGCAATAGAAAATATGGTTTGTAAGTATAACAGTCAACAAACTAATATCTACATGCTTACTAAAAGGTACAGTGAGAGTTTAAAAGACTCTTCAAAGAACTAACACTACATTTGTTGTAGGTGTTGTTACAGTGATGTCAGTCAAAATGGCTCCCCCTCTTCCTCTGATCTTCCTGCTCATGATTTACAGTGAGTCACTACAACACTTTACAAATACTATTTTTATTTATTTATTTTTTTCCCTGAAGTGGATACCCATTTGTTCAGTATGAATTTTGTGTTTCAGGGGTTTCTAGTGCTGGTTTGGATGTGACTTACAGTCATTCACACATCTGTGCACTAAAGAACTCATCAGTGATAATGAGCTGCACTTATACATACCCTACTGGATATCAGATCATGAAAGTGTTTTGGACCAAAAGCCCTATAAAAGTGGGTGGAGAACATCCAGATCTGTCTAATGACACTGAATACAGTCAGAGGCTTCAGTATCTGGGAGATAAACAGCAGAACTGCACCATCAGACTGAATCATGTGACACAGAAAGATTCACACATGTACTATTTCAGATTCATCACTGATAGAGTT
>VONZ01003486.1:0-20600 GCA_012976165.1 Labeo catla
AACCCTGGTTCTAGTGTATCCCCAGTATTTCCTATGGTTCCATAATCAAACTCATCTGGATCTACTCATCAGCCTGTTAGTAGTGACTCCAAGACCTAAAATGGGTGTGTCAGATAAGAGTGATGTACAAAACATGTACTGTTGTGGGTACTCCAGGACCGGGGTTGGGGATGACTGATATCTTTTTGTTTTCTTAGGAGAAACATATGAGAAACTGGAGACTTAATCAAAAGCTAATTTCACTGCTGTCTATGACAGGGGTATCTAAACCTTCTCCTGGTCCACTGTTCTGCAGAGCTTAGCTCCAACACCAATTAAACACACCAAATCAGTTCAAGATCTTTGGAAACATCCAGGCAAGTGAGCTTGTTGGAGAAAGAATCCTGCAGAGTTTAGCTCCAACTCTAACTGAACCTGAACCAGCTAATCAAGGTCTTACTAGGAATGCTAGAAACTTCCAGTCAGGTGTGTTGAGGCAACACGTGAGGCACACGCCAGGACACCAGCACTCCAGGACCAAGTTTGCAGGCCCCAGATCTACACAATATCAGCCCTCCAGGGTGCAGGACTGGACACCTCTGGTCAAGGAGAAACGAGACCAGGGGTCTAGATATTGAGGAGACTTCACCCGTGACTTCTTTATAGGTTCTCTTTCAATTGCAAATCCTTTTGATGTGCTCACTATTTGGAGTTATGTCTTCTACAGTGTATCTTTCTCTTCAGATCCGACTGGGGGATAAAATATGGCCCACTTTCTCCTGTCAGTGGGTTTCTATTGGTCTGCAGGTCATTTTGCTGTCTAAGACCCAGACAAACACCCTCTTGACTTAACGTTCGTTTCGATCGACCCGACTCTCTCACTCATAAGACACACATCCGTCTCCGGTGTCACACTCGTGAACCCAGACGACCTTTAACCCCCACTTCCTCAAAGCATCAGGGCGATGCCACTAAAGGAGACAGACAGGTTAGTCAGATAGCAATCTGTGTGATCAATATCGTCTACGAACCCTGAAACAAACATGCTAATGCCGCCGAGCTGCCGGGAGCCAATTTACACAAAGCGTACGCACACATTCGCACACGCCAAAAACAATTAGGTAAGTCACTGAAATGTGCTTCATTGTTGTTTTACCTCCTCCACAATCAGATGTTATTGGTCAAATTCACCTCAAAATCAAACGCAGCCCGGCTGAAAGTTCGCTGATGGTTTCTGTGATAATCTGAGCGTGCCGTCTTAATTGAAGTATCTTCTGCTAATTTATAGTGTCTAATTGTTCTATCCTTAATTAAAAAGGCTTAGCGCAGCATCACGCTGAGATAGTCTTCATAACGCTGATTGGATAGCGCTAATTAGATTTAATTTGCAATTATTTTCACACACAGTTGTGTTAACCTTTATAGTGCAGCTCCGCCAACGCCCACCCACTCACAGGAAGGATTACAAACGCTGTTTAACTAGCAGGTTATAGCTGCAAGTTCACGCTTTTATGTGTGGGCTAGACTAACATGAGTGATGTTATGATAAAAGTCTAATTATGTGGGAAAAGCTAAAGAGGTCTGGTTAGGATGTTTTCCTTTGAATGAATAATATTGGGAAGCTCGGAAGCCACAAACCACAATCCCTTTAACCTTGAAGGGCCACACTCATAATTTTTACACTATTATTCAAAAAAGAACAGTGATATTTGAAATATAAAAAAAAAAAAAATACACCAAACTTTTAAACTGTAGTCTACAGCAAATAAATAAATACATAAAATCATCGAAATGAATATAAATAAATATTATAAAATTATTTACATAGACTAGCTTGACTAGATCTGGTCTAGATGAATGTTTTTCTTTCCGTATGCCGTCAGCTTCTATCTAGACGTAGGTGATCTCTATCTCAGTTCTCAGAGATGTTTCCAGGTCCTAAGTCTGTTCTTTTTCTCCACCACAGCTGGATTCGTTCCAGGTGGCACATATCCTGCAGAAGAGCTTCAAAACACACAGCCGGTTGTACATTCATCACTAGCACTTGACTGACTTGGAGTGGGACACTCGTATGGGTTTATGACAGAAAGAAAGAGTCACAGGGCACTTCTCTGGTGTGTGTGCTCGTGACAGACTGATCCAGCACTCAAACATGTCATCTGCAGTCAGGCGGCCCCCTGTGGAAGCGTGAGCCAGCTGGCAGCGGCCCCTCCAGAGAGCAGGACTCTATAAACACGAGAGGAGGAAAACCACACTACGCCACCCCAGCTTTTATATGACAGTACTGATTAACAACAGCATCTCTGCTCTTAAATGTACTTAAAGAGAGAATTCACACAAAAATGGAAACTCTGTCTTCATCATGCTGTTCCAAACATGTATGACTTATTTTATGTTCCACAGGTAGAAGGAAAAAAAAAAAATAAAAACTTTTGGGGTGAACTGTTCGTTTAAGCAGCTTGCTCTTCTGTTCTTCTCAATTCTATTCTGCTTTAATATATTCTATTCAACCATGCAATGTTTAACTATTGCATTTTATTCTATTTTGCTCTGTTTAAATCTAATGTCCCCACCGTATTCCATTCTATTTTTATTGTTATCTTCCATTCTGTAACATATTTTACTGTATTCTATTCTGTATTCTGTGATATATTCTATCATGTTCTGATTTGTTCTGTTTTATTCAGTGTGTTCTATTCAATTTTACTGGATTTCATTTAACTTCTGTATACTACTATGTTCTGTACTGTTTTACAATTTAGAGTATACATATTTAGAATAGAATATAATTCCAATATATTCTATTTTGCTGGAATTACATTGTGCACAATCAACTTCAATTCAGTTATCTTCTATTTTATTTTATTGCTACATTCTATATCACCATTTTCATACTCTACTGTATTTCATTCTGCTGTTCTATTCTATTATATTCTATTTTACTTTGATATTGTGTCTGTTTTATTCAATTTGATATAACGTCGTCTGTAGTGTAGTGATGTGTTGTATTCTACCGTTTTGCATTCTGTTTTCTTTCCTATCTTATTCTGTTGTTTGCCACTGTATTCTGTTCTATATAGTACTTTATTTGGTTCAGTCTATATTTTTCTGGTCCATTTTATTCTATTATGTTCTATTCAATTCAGCTGGAATCTAGTCTACTGTATTTTTATATGCCTTTTATTATATACGATCATATACTATTCTCTTTACAGCATACTGAATTCTATTTCACTGTTGTGCAGTTCTATTCCATTTGATTGTCATCAAATATTGTCACATTCTATTCACTATTCTATCCTCTATTATTATTTGTTCCATTCTACTGTATTTCATTTTGTTGTTCTATTCTAATCTGTTCTGTTCTATTTCATTTGGCATCTTCTATTCTGAAATGCTCTGTTCTGTTTTAGTATGCTGCATTCTATTTTGATCTCTATTTTATTTGGTTATATTTAACTTTATTATTCTATTTTATTGTTATTTTCTATTGAGGCACATATTTTGTGCTATTCTATTCTCTGTTCTGTTTTATTATATGTTGGACCGTTAAATTCTGCTGTATTCTGTTCTATTCTTTTGGGTTCTACTGTATTATTCTATACTGTACTGCTCTGTTCTATTCCATTTTATTAGGCAGCTTTCTACACTGGTTAAATTCTATTGTGCATCAATCCTATTAAACTGTATTACACTCTATGCCATTTGAAGTCTTCATTTGATGTTTCATATGATGTCTCATTTTAATTCACTCTTTTCTCAATTATTTTGTTCCAATTCTATTCTATGTTCAAATCTGCTGAATTGTGTTCCACAATTCTATTGTATTATTATTTTCCATTGTATTATTCTCACCACTGTTCTGTACGCTCTATTGCTGTCTTCTAATCTATTCTATTCTTCTCACCAATGTTCTGTACATTCTATTGCTGTATTCGATTCTATTCTGTTCTTTTCCATTGTATTATTCTCACCACTGTTCTGCATGTTCTATTGCTCTCTTCTTTTCTTTTCTATTCTATTCTATTGTTACAGGTATATTCTACTTTAATTCTTTTCCATTCTATTATTCTCACAACTATCCTGTATGTTCTATTGCTGTCTTCTATTCTATTCTATTCTATTCTATTCTATTCTATTCTATTCTATTGTTACAGGTATATTCTACTTTATTTAATTATTTCCCATTATATTATTCTCATCACTGTCCTGTATATTCTATTGCTCTATTCTATTCTATTCTATTCTATTATTTTCCATTGTATTATTCTCACCACTGTTCTGTACGTTCTGTTGCTGTCTTCTATTCTGTTCTACTCTGTTCTATTCTTCTCACCACTGTTCTGTACATTCTATTGCTGTATTCTATTCTATTCTATTCTATTCTATTGTTACAGGTATATTCTACTTTATTTCCCATTCTATTATTTTCACCACTGTCCTGCATGTTCTGTTGCTGTCTTCTATTCTATTCTATTCCATTCTATTCTATTCTATTGTAACACATATATTCTACTTTATTTCCCATTTTATTATTCTCACAACTGTCTTGAATGTTCTATTGCTGTCTTTTATTCTATTCTATTCTATTCTATTCTAATTTAATTATTTTCCATTCTATTATACTTACCAATTTTTTCTGTATGTTCTATTGCTGTCTTCTATTCTATTCTATTCTATTCTATTCTATTCTATTCTACCCCTCACCCCCATAATAAAGATTTCAATTCATGTTAGCAGTGTTATTAGTCTTATAATTATTGAACTGATTGCAGTGTAGTTCTGAGAACCTCCCTTGTTTCTCCAGCAGTTGCAGAGAAGAACAGATACATGTGATGGCTTTATCGGCCGTTTCCTTTGAAGCGGGCTCTGGAGGTATGTATTGATATTTGGGGAAACCGATGGTGTGCTTAATCACTTTGATATTTTTATAGAGTGAAGGAAATTGATGCCTGCCTCTAACGATCCCCCGAATAAAGTGTGATGACATCACGTCGACTCCATCATAGCAGCTCACTGGAGCTCGGCTAACAGAGGCATACACTGATCAATGCGGGAAGAGAGAAAGAGTGAGTTATAGGGAGGGAACGGGTTAGCAAAACAAAAATCTAACAAACAGACCACAACAAGTCAAAACCAGCCAGGTTTGACCTCGTCTCCTCCTCCAGTGCACTGCAGTCAGACATCACCGGGTGACCCGGTGAAGATGCGCAAGCTCGGTTGTCTTCTAATTATTTTCTTTGAATAACCTGCTGTGAAACACGGTCGTGTCCACTCCCACACACAGAGACGGACGCACCCAGCTCTCCCGGTGGGGGTGAGGGGTGAAGGACAGTCAAGTTGGTACGAGAGGGGAGAGGATCTGTTTAACGATTCCATAAAGAGAGCCGGCGGAGGCCTGGGGAGAGAGGGCAACGAGAGCTTGTCAAAGAGTCAATCAAAAGGCCCTGACCAGACTGAGGGGGAGAGTAGCCTCTACGCAGGTCAACTGCCTTTTGCCCAGCTCGAACCACACACACACACTCAGCAGGAGAAATCAAAATTCTCAAATATTCCTTGTCTTACTATGCACAATTCATCAATCTATGTTATTCAAAAAATAATGTTTTCTTTGCAATATTTCATCAGATTTAGGACCGCCCACTTTTCAACATCCAATCAATATACAATGGATAGAATAAGTCCCCCCCTACATTATAGTTGAATACAGTGCATTACAAGTAATTTGAATTACGTAATCAGATTACTTCAAGTAACTAGTAAAGAAACGCATTAATTTTAAATTTACAAGAAAACCAAGAAAATATCTGAGCCCAGCTTAGATAACAAAAAGTGCAATAAGTAATGCAATTAGTTACTTTTACGGAGTAATGCAATATTGTAATGCATTACTTTTAAAAGTAACTTTTCCCAACTCCAGATGATTATTATGTGATTGAAAATACGTTGAATTACATGACTCATATTCCATAAGCAACAGCATGAAGCTGTAGCCTCCCCATCGCTGTTTTAGTGAAAGTCAACTCGGTCGATCGTTTATTACACAAATGTAGACTAATTGTAAGGTTGTTTCAGTTTTCCACAAGAAGTTCTGTAAGTGAAATCTGGTATTTCGAAAGCAGAAGGAAATTTCCACCTCCACTCCGAGAGGAACGGCTGGAGAGAATAATCTCTCCCTCATTATTATCAATTAAGGTCAAGCTGAGAGGGATGGAAAGAACGAGGGATGAGTAGGCTGGAGTTTGGTTACTTTGGGATTTTAACAACAGACGATTATACGATCAGTACGAGTGGTTTTAATGTAAACACACATATATAATCCATATGTTTTTAAGGAAAATTGGAACGAAGGCAGTATGGAAATATGTATAACTGACAACTTGAGGAAGTTTAGTTGGCACTTTCTGAAGTTAGCTACGGTAAGTAGGCAGCTGTGTGTGAATACAGTAATGCTATTAGGAATGGTGGAGGAGGAGAAGTAGTGTGTTAGGGACCAGGACAGGCCCAGAGTCAGTGATTAATGACTGGAATCCACTGTGGGAGATAGTGAGGGAACACTGTGATTATCCTGCCTGTAGGGCCCTGGGTTTACACGCAATCTCTGACCCGGAACCAGTATGAATCTCCTGACCTTCACCCTTTCTCGCGCACACACACGTACACAAGGATAAGTCTAAATCTGCCCGAGAGGTAGGCGGACTCCCTGGCCGGAGTTAATGGTGTTTTTTTCCAGGTGAGTAAGTTGGCGTTTCCGGCTGAGGAGAGATGGGGAATTAAGATGTTATGCTAAATGAAGAGCAGCTCTGCTAACCATCTCCTTCACTGCCCACACGCGAGGCGATCTGTTTAAACACAAACTCACAAACGCACACAGATCAATACAGCCAGCGAGAGAGAGACAAAGGGAGGGTGAGAGACTGGGAGAGAGAGGTAAGGAATGAACAAGACAAAAGCAAATGAACAAAATAATGAACAGATGTAAAGATTAACGCACAAAACAAATTAAAGAAAGAACCTACGGTCCAATTAACAAATCACGCAACCAACAAAGGAATGAAACCACTGAAGAAAAAGAACAATAGAAAGAACGAATGGACATCAAAAGAAACATCAAACAGAACAAGAAACAATTAGCCAATCATTTAAGAAAGAAAGAAGTTACTCTTCAACACAGTCTTCAAATGCTAACCAACCAACTAGAACCAGCTAAGTAACTAACTGCCCGAACTACAATACAGACACATAGCTGTCCACTGCAAAAGATTTGTCCACAATTTATAGATTTAAAAAGTACAGACACATTTCGTAATTGAGTTATCCGTCAACAGTGATGACAATTCAGTTGAATTCCATGTTTAGACAGAAAAAAATGAAAGGAAAAAAACAACAGAAAATCAATTTGTGCAGCGGTTCGGAGCCGAGCGGCGCGTGGCGTATAGAACATGTCAGGCTCTGAAATGAAGCCGTTTGACTGCGCTGGCCCGCGACGGGGAAATCTGGGCTGTTTTTCCCGCTGGCTGAGCAGCTCTCTCAGGCTCGCTGCGGCAGTCAATAGCCTGAAAATGAACAGGGTTGTTTTCAAGCGCCGGCCCTGCAGGCTTCAGCGCCCGCATATCGGAACAATAACGCAAACATGTCGGAATCATTATCAGTGCTAAAGATATGATTAAAGCAGCCTCTCTTGGCATGGATGAACAAAAGGAGGCCTCTCTTTTCGCTCTGGTTTTAACCGGCACTCAGGGAGCCAATTCTGCCTTTGACGTAGACGGACTCAAAGCCGACATCCCCGAAGAAGTGGAGTGTGCGATGGAGGGAATAAAAGAGTAGAAACAAGTGGTGGACTGGCACCGTAGGGAGAGGTGCTTGTTTAGAGCGGTAATAAAGTACTCAAGCCTCCGTCTCTACCTCATTTCCACAACACAAGACTCCGGACCTGAGAGCAATAAGAAAGAAGGATAAAAAGAGAGGGGAAATGAAAGCCTCTCGCTGAAAGCGGGGAAGGCGTGTTACACGTCTCTTCCTCTGCTCTGGAATGAAATGGGACTTTCTCTGGAGAGGGAACGGCACATAAAGAAAGCCATCATATCACCATCTCCGACCATGATTGACTCCCGGACGAGCCCCCGATGTAAACCAGAGCCACTTAAACCTGTTCGTCCCGCTCAGAGTCATCTTCCCTGTTTGTCCCAACTCCTGCCACATTCCCAAATTCCCACATCCTTTCTGCCGCTACTCGGAAAACTCCCCTTTCTCCCAGCCCCCCCTCCCCCTCTTTATTAAAAACAAACAGTCCGGCGGAGCCCTGTCGCCTCTACCCGGCTGCGAAAACCCTGGATTCTGACACATGGTGCGGAAATGTGTTCATGTTTCATTGTAAATTTATGAAGTCTCGGAGTGCGCAGCGTCCCCCGGGCAAAGGCTCGGGTAAATGAAAGTAGCAGGCAGTCCAGATTAATATCATTTTACTGTGCTCCGATTGGATGAGCACTTTAAAGCAAAGAAGGGGGAGCAGGCGGCTTCATCTGTCTTTTGATTCTCTGGGACCTGTACGGGGAAGGACTGTGCTGTTGTAGAGTGAGCTTAAATATATTCTGAACACTTTTTCATTAATTTATGTGGAGGAGAGGCTCCTATCATATTTTATGAAGGCTTGAATGTCCCAAGGGATGCGTATGACTTAAGTCGAAAAACACAAAGTCAAGCTGTTCAGGTTGGCGTGTTCTCTTTGATAATGACCCGACGAGTGTTGGCGGGGTTTACGGTTTACAAATGTGCCTTTGTCTGCCACTTGTGGGCTAATGTTGAGCACACCTACCGGTTGAAACTTGACGGTACACTTGAGGAAACATTTCTAGACACCTTTTCCACCAAGGCAATTTGAGTGCTGGTTCAGAGCCACAGACTAGCTGCAAATCGGTTCTTTGTCTTTCGACACCCAAAGCACCAGCTCGGAACCAGGAAAAGTGAGTAAGTAGCACCAAAACATTTCTGGGGTGCGTTTCCCAAAAACAACCATGGTCCCAAGTTCCATCATTACCAATAGAGTTCAATGGAACTAATGACCGTTGTTAGCTAACAATGCTTTTGGGAAACGCACCCCTGGTCTAGAAGTAAGAACCGCTTGCAACAGGGGTTGGGGCGGGATTACCATGGCCAACAGGACGAACAGAAAAAACGGGCTTTTTAAAAAAAAAAAAAAGCAGCTAAACACGAACACGTTTGATTCACCATGTTTGGATGCTGATGTAGGTTCGCAAAGTCATTAGCTTTGTTTCCATCACACTGTTTTTATGCGCATTTTGAAGAATCGCATCAGAAGCGAGTGATGGAAATGCCACATTTCGAATTAAAAATCCCTTAATTTGTAAAAAAGTTTTTACGCTCACTTGAGGTTGGTTTTGACGTGCGGAAAAGGGTTAATGCAAGTAAGGGGAGATGGAAATGCATGTGCCAAATAAATTCCTCCATACGCATCAAAAAAGTCATGTGTCTTTGCGCTTTTGGACGGCTAACCCGTCTAACCAGTGGACCGATCTCAGCATCTGAAATGTTGTTATGGTCATTCTGAAATGCCTGAGCAAAGCTGTCGTCAAAGTACTTCTGTATAATTGTTCCCAAACAGCAGGCATCCACCTCCAAAAGAAAAGATCACATGTATTGCGTTACATCTGCTTGCCAGGCGCAAGCAATTTATTATATATGAAAGTTACTATATTCAGTGGTTTCTCCTACTTTTCTTAGTAACATATAGTGTCAGTTTATCAGGAAGTGACAATTTTGTTCTCTTTGACTTGTTGGATGAAAACGGTGCTTATTCACACGTATTATGCGATATTCCAATTTTTTATTCAACTTTAGATTGAAACCAGGCTATTGCTAATATTAGGCTTGTTCGGGATATGTCAGCGCTCCGCGGACCAGTTGACGTGTGGCGTCAAAGTACCGCGAGAGCAATTTAAAAACTTAAAAAGTCGTCTGCTCTCCAATCGCTTTCGCGGTGCTTTGGCATCATGCGCTGGTCAGTCAATGCAACTCGAGCAAGTCTGGTGTGTTTGTGAAGGGAAAGATAAGACGTGTTCAGCGACGTAAGACCTGGCTCTGTGGTGGCTCATTAATAAACCGGTTCTCAGAAGGCTCGTCAGTCGAACCAACTTCGAACTAGCACCCGTTCCCTGCTGGTGGAAAAGGGGCAATAGTGATTCTCCATCCCTTCGACGGAGGGGGAGAACTGGTGAAGATATTCTGACCTTGTGACAAGGATAATCAGCAAGTCATTCAGCTAAATTCCAATAATTTGAGGTCAAATTCACACATTTTATAAGACAGACTGATGTACCTGGGAAAGTTTTAGCAGTGGATACTAAGTTACACATCCTTGTCAGGCTGTGGGAGGCTGTCCAAGTAGCTCCCACTTGCCCTAAACCAAGTTTTTAAATGCGTGTTTTTGCATTCTAGTGTTTATTTTGTACTTAACCATTCGTTTCCCACAAAATCGCATGGGCTAACCGTTAGTCCACAGCTCTGGCTGAGAGTTATGTAGGGGATCTACAGAAGTCAATTTTGCTCAAAGGGAATCATTTAAGATTGAACAGAATCTCCGTTTTACAGCGGACCAATAAATCGGCCAGTGATTAATTTGGCGAGCCGTATAACACCAATTCTGTACTGGACTAATATCCAAAATATAGTGAAAACACTATTTATTAGCACGGTAACAAGGTCGGCAGTTTAAGACATTAATTTATAAGCACAAAACACAAGATACTTCTCTTTTCAATATAAATAGGAATTTATTGGAAAAACCTAAGACATATAAACTAATCTAACACATAGACGCGCATTCACACATTCATACAAGTCGCAGAAAGAGAGAGAGAGGAGGAAAGAGTGAGTTTAGAAGAGTGAAAATATGAAATCCCAAGTTTATAGCATAAGTATATGCAATTGCTTAGACCTGAACAACCATCAATCATTTAATTAACCCTCGCGTTGAGTTTCTTAATGAGGTTATTAAACGTTATATTAATGCACCAGTTCAGCTAGAATCTGGAGGTTGTACTTGCGTTGCCTTTGTGTTAAGGGGTTTCCTTTGATGACGTCGTTGCAGAAAGGGGTTCCCCAAGGTTGCTGATTGGTTGGAAGTCTGTGGTCGTTGGAGGTGATGTCTTGGGCGTTGGCTGGAGGATGGAGTCGTGTACGCTGGTTGAAGTTTTGAGGCAGGCACGAAGTCTGAGACACGGCTTAGCGGCAAAACTTAACTTAGAACACGAAACTCTCAACGGAAAGAAAAGATTAAAGTAAAAGAAAGAAATGTGACGGTCTCCTCATGTTTTCACTAGAGGAGTGGCTGGCGTGCAAGCCAGGAAACGTTCAAAGAACGCAAAAAGCATGGCGAAGACCAATAGGCTAAAGCAGGCTAAAAGCAACGGCTAAAAGCATGGCTAATAGCAAAAAAAGCCCAAACTAAAAGCAAAATTTGATGGTGTCCTGTGGTTTTAAACTCAGCTTTGGACACATCCCAAAATGGTGTCTTGACCAATTAGATGTTGTCTTAACTCGGGATATTGCTATGTTTCTCCTCCCAAAACATAAATCAGCACGTTATCTTATCAGTCACATGGTCAGAATTTTCCCGCTCTTGCAGAGTATAATTTGGCCATGATTCCTATAACATGAATACAACGCATTTGACAATGAATTGATTGGTGGAAACATTCAAAGCATGAATTTTCAAACTCATACATACCAAACATGAATATAAACCCTTAAGCTATTCAATAGTTATTAAAAAGGACATACACAACGAGTGATTAGAACATAATAGACAAATGTGTGGGTGACATACATAGTAGGGAGTTATTCAGTGGTCTGATGTTCATTCATAAGTCCTTTTAAGCATCATTTTGGTGCATATTTAGGTAAAATGGACAGTCTCTGCCATTCTGTGAACTAAGGGCATGTTCCAAGGAACAAAGGAATTTAGAAGGAACTTGGTCTGGTTCTTGTCTTGGGTGGGGGAGCACCACCCAACAAAGTTTCCTCATGTGATGGTCCTGATGTGCTGCATCTTTGACCATTAATCTTGGGTTTCTCGCCCCAATATTGACAATCTCCTTCCTGAATTGGGATTATCAATAATTGTGTTCTTCTTGTTTTAATGTTGCAAGTTGTTCAAAGCTGTGAAAGTTGGTTGGTTAGGCTTACTTCTGGCTGGCTGGCGCCAGGGTTTCCTGGACAGATTTATGACGTGGTCCTGGCCCCTTTGTGGAATTTGGCTCTTTGGTTTCAACCAAATGTTCTGATCGAATCTTCTATTTGTCTGATTCGCACTGATACCCTACATATCCCCCCTTCGGTCGACGATGTGTTGGTTGATGAAGACATCGGCGAGCGCTGGAGAAACAAAGGCAGAAGAAGCAGACACCAACACAGCAAACAACAAGACAACACCTCCAGGACAGTTACTGTACTGGTGCAGGGCATTAGGTTATTTATGGTACAGTCACTTACATTTAACTAGCCAGCATAGTTTAGTACACTGAGAATAGTCAAGTTCAATCTAGAAATTGTTGTTCGAATTTGTTTTGGTAGGTTGATTCTTTGATCAAATTTTGCAATTAAAATTTGTTTGTTTCTTATAGGTTTTAATTTAGAAATGTTCACCTTTGATTTCTGGTGAATCATTTGTGGTAAAATGGTTTGACCTATCGGGCATGGAGCTCTTTGGCTTCCATTCAGTTTAGAGTGGCTTGTGGATATTAGGCGTGGCGAGTCAATCCTAATATCAGACCTTTGACCCCAGTGGGGTGGCTAGGAGTTTCACCTGCTAAAGAAAGAGAGAAAGGAAAGGGATAGGTCACAGAAAACAAACAAAAACAAAGGAGCTGCGGGTTTTCCTAGTGTGGCTAACAACTACTGTTGTGCTAGGATGCTGTGTGCAGCTAGGGTGTCATGTACCTTGACTTAGTGTCAGGTGTTCTACCTGTGGTGAGGATAATTGCATGTTCCTGCATGATGGGTGTAAACTACGTTAAGCTAAGATTTGAATATTCTCCTTGTGGGAAGAATATGTTGGTTGAATGTGTTATCAGTAGACGTAGTTATGTTGTGTGTGTTAATGATGTAGTGCAGTGTATGGTCAGATCTGTTTCAGTCTGTTTTGGCTCCCCCCTTTTCTTGTATGTCAGTGAAGACTGGCTCTCTGCATCCTTGGCTTGGATGAGGGCGTGTCCATGATCTCATGGGGGTCAGTCCAGCAAGGCAGGAAGTTCTTTAGCAGACAGTCGGAGGTTTAGTTTGGCATGGCTGTGTGAAGCTGGGATGCAAACGTGGTCTCCTATGGTGCATTCCTCTTGTGATGCCTTCTGGTTGTGGCAGACCTTCCGACCTTCTGTGCTTTGGTGGTTGCTGTTGCACAGACATGAATGTGGTTCTTGGAGTTGGAGTTCATTTTGCAGTTTCTTAGTGAGTGATGAGTGACTGAGGTGATGTTGTTTGGTACCTCAGCATTTACATCAACGGTGGGCCGTGAGAGACTTGCTCTTTCTGGGTGGTTGATGAACAGGTGCTTGTCATCTTCTGATACGGTGATGTACCAGGTGGTTGCCGGCCTTCCGTTCTGTCGCTGGTCACAGCGAACATGACTCATGTTTCTAGTCATTTGTGTCTAGCTGGTTTTCAAGGAACTCTTTCAGTTCTTTCATGACTTGTTCCATGTCTTCTGATGGTAAGCCATGTTGTTCTTGTGGATACTTAGCACCATGGATGTCTGAGTGGTGCTGATGTGGGTTTTGTCGTCGTTTACCCACTCTAGTTGGACGAGACGTTTGATTGGCTTTGTACGTCCAATTAGGTTTCCAGTTGATCCTCTCTTTTGGGATTTCTGAGAAGCGTAGCTTGTCCCATGGCTTTTCGCAGCGGCTGGGCTGATAGCTGTCGTGGAAATGGGGGTCACGTTCTCTGTGCTCTTGATGGAGGACTCTGGTGTCGTGATGCCACTGGGTGTCATCCAGTGCAAGGCTTGAGTCTTTGGTGACAGAGTTCAAGAGTGTAGATGTTTTGTTACCTTTCTTTAAGGCCATCTTTTGCTTGTTGTAGGCCTTCTGTGTTAGGTCACGCAACTGTTGGATAGTCATGGAGCGAGGACAGGCCATGACGCCTAGATGACGACTGACTCCAGGGTGCAGATTTTTTAGAAAGAGGCTTTTGAAGTTCACATCCTCTTCAAGGTCAGGTTTGTTGTGTGCACCAAAGTAGGCTTGTCGGAGCCGGTTGTAGTAGGCTTGTGGAGTCTCTTGTCGACCTTGTTTGGTTTCTAAAGCAGTTAACAGTCCATATGCAGACTCTGGGTCTGTAAACTCTTTAATCAGGACCTCACGAAGTAGCTGGTAATTTGACTTTGTGTGACTGGGTTGTCGATCTAGGAAGTTTCGTACCTCGGGACTTGACGTGGCTCTTAGGAGGTACAACCTGTCTCTGTCAGTCACATGAGGTCTCATTTCCAGGTGAAAGTCGATATCTTGCAGGTGAGCCTGGATGTCGTGGCTCTCTTTGGAGTTCGGGTTGAACTTGCAGATGTTGTTAGACAGCTTGCTTAGGTCTTTGATGGTCATCCCATGTGCAGCTTGAAGGTCTGCTTGGATGGGGTCTGTTCTTTCGGGGACAGGAAAGAATTCTGTGGTGAAGGCAGGTGAGGTTTTGGGTTGTGGCTCTTCGCTTCTTTCATTGGATGCCAGTTCTTGGACGTGAGAGTCTGTTCTGCTCAGCAGTGGTGAGGCTGAGAGATGTTTCAGTTCATAAGCCTGTTTGAGTTCTTTTCTGACCATGCAGAGCTCGTCGTTGGCATCATCTAGATGTTGGGTCAGATTGTCAATTTCAGTGCCGTACTTTTCAAGGTGGTCTTCTAAAGCACTGATTTCAGCATTCTTGTCTCTGATGTTTTTCCTGGCTTTCTCTAGTAGCTGTTCGGCATACTGAAGTCTGTTTACCAGGTCTTTCTGGGCAGCATTTGCTTGTTGTTGGTCACGTTGAGCTGCTGCCAGGGCTGCTTGGAACTTCTTAACTTGTTCCGTTGTTTCCTGCTCCCTCTCGTTGGGTGCTTTGAGTTGATCTTGAACTTTCACTTCCAGCTTGTCTATGCGGCTTTGGGCACGTGTCAGCTCCTCTTGGAGGTGGGTGATGTGCTTGTCGCTCAGGTGCAGCTGGGCTGTGAAGGCATAGCTTAGGGAGCTTGTGATCTTGACTAGCTCCTCATGGTTGTTGTTCTGGCTTGGATCATGTGTCAGGAGTCTTCTCAGGATTAGGATTATTATTAGAAATAATAACAGTTCACAGGTCTTGGGGGTGAGGCTTTCTGTCATGCCTCTCAGCCAAGTGTTCACATCTTCCCCTTGGGCGATGGGGTCTGCAGTCTGCGGCATGTTGGCGCGCTGAGGAGAAGAGGGACTGACACAGATCTGTGTGGTGTAGAAGCCTATGTGTGGTGGGACAACTAAATGTTGGGTCAGTGATTGTGAACCACTAGTGAAGTATAGTGGTGGTTGTGTTGGTCTCAAGGTGTCTAGGCAGACTAGGGAGGTGAAGACTTCGTCACTCTAATGAGGAAGAGGAAAAAGAGAGAAAGGTGAAACACAATTCAGTGTAATAAATCAATTCCTTTGCCAATGGGAATTTTTCGATTAGATTTTGTTATCAAGAAGGTAAACAATATTATTATATCTCTGTTTGAGACAAAAGAATACAATAATAACGTTGATATCTCTTTTCTTAGTCTGACAGGATTGACACCGTACACCTTACAGTTGGACCGCCTACCTGGGATGCTTCAAAAGCGACGGTTGTTCAACACTTATCTCTATTAATTGATCTCAGCGTTTGGTGAGATGCAAAAATTTGAAATGCGTTTTAAAAGGCAGGGAGGTTAGGAAGAACGAAGGAGGGTTTGGTTACAATCAAATTCATAAGGATGATTCGTCTTCGACAAGATTGTTTATTTCATTCACTTAGAATCGATTGATGGTTCTTACAGGTCCCTAAAAATGTGAAGAGGGAAGAAAGCAGAAGAGAACAGGAGAGACTTGTGTAGAAGGAAAGAAAGGAGAGTAGATCTGGTCCACTCACAGACTGTGTTGCTGTTATGCCCAACTACGAGTATAGCGTTGTTAATAGTTGCCGTACAACTAATGAAACAACAATAAAATTTGAGTGAAAGAGAGTTGTCTTCCTAATTTATTCGAACTTGTAGCGAGGGATAACAATGTCTCCTGTTAAGGGCTCAGGTGTGTCGTTCCCGAACTAGGATACCAGGAGGAAAGAGAGAGGTAAGATAAAGTGGAACTGAAAGTAATAAATGGCAAAATAATCAAAATGGAATTAAATGAAAGAGGAAATCAATAAATAAATATAGAGGCTAAGTGTATAGCCAAACAGGAAGAAGGAAGGGTAAAACGCAATAAGAGTAAGTGCGATTCTGAATAGAATCTATTAGTAAGGGTTATAAATCAGTTAGGTAGAATAAGTTTACTTAAACTTTCAAAGTTCAAGGCTCATTCTTACCTACAATGATTAACTGTTAGGCGTAAAAGAATACTAGAAATAATGATCATATGAAATGACCTGATGAGGAAATCTGAATGATTCCAAATAAATTGAATTTGAATTTGGCACAATTAATAATTGTGGAGCAGTATTTCCATTTCTAGTAAAATGCAAATAAGTAGTAGAAAGTGAGAAATTGGAGAAATAAGAAATAGAAAGAGACCAACGGGTGTATTAGTTAAGATGTTCAAAGGGTTAAATCACTTTAGCTTTACCCAAACACACTGTATACAACCAGTAGATGTTAATGCTAACTGCTAACCTTTGAGGCTAATCTTTAGCATAGATTTCAATGTAAACACAACAGTTTCGTTAGCTTAGCAACACCGTAGAGTTTGTTTACATATGACGTCGACGTGCTGCGCGTGCGCAGTTCAGAGTTGCTCCGGAAGTAGGTTAAGACTTCCGAGTCACGATCGTAACTATGGCAACCAAACAAACTTTAGTGGACTAAGCACATGAATGTTGCATTGCAAGTACAGTTAAGCATGTTAAATGAAATGTCGGCGCATTTCAACACTGTACAAATAACACCACTTTTAGTTGGTTTTGCGATGTGGCGCTTTAACTCTTAGTTCGTTTAGAGTTAGATTTGAAATGTATTCAAATACAGCTTGGCGCTACAATAGGGGAAACAAGGATATCGATCTCGGCGGATCGTAAATCTACGTGTCAATTTCTCTGGGCACGTAAACACAACACAACAGGGTTTCTTCGCTGTTGGTTCAAAGTTAACTTTACTTGATCAAGCTTTTAAAACACTCCCATTCAGATCACACACGTAGTGTAACACGAGATATGTATCTTAAATTCACTTAGTGAACAGACACAAACAGGCAAGCATTATTTCTAATGTTTAACCCAGGGAGTCGAATAGCATAGTTGAATTGGCAATGGAACACGCACTGACAATCAATCTATGAACAATAAGGCCTTAGAAATAGATTGAGGAACACGCTCAAACTATTTTTATCCGTCGATTTATTTCCCTTTGAATTACTGCAGTTTAGCTCTGTTCAGCTAACGGTGACTGAGATTCCCTGGTCGGGAGTATAGCTATTGAATGACACTGGAACACGCAATGACATCAATTCAGCTATAAACAAGGCATTACAGAAAATGAGGAACACGCTCAATTTCGACCTTATTGTACGATCTCAGATCTTACCTTTGAATTCATTTACTACAGTCTATAAGAGAGGCGCGAACTCGAGTTGCAGCCTTCTCTGCGCTCATGCATTCAAGCGTTCAGTCATTCAAGCGGCCGCGCGCTGCTTACGTCACACACACGTATCGACTCATAAGTTTCTCATCTTTCATCCGCAGCAATAGAAAAGATGAAATAACTTGGTTTATGCCTAAAAATTAGATTAAACTGCCCGCATTCTCCACCATTATACTGTAGGGGATCTACAGAAGTCAATTTTGCTCAAAGGGAATCATTTAAGATTGAACAGAATCTCCGTTTTACAGCGGATCAATGAATCGGTCAGTGATTCATTGAGCGAGCCGTATAACATCAACTCTACTGGATACTAATATCCAAAATATAGTGAAAACACTATTTCTTAGCACGGTAACAAGGTCGGCAGTTTAAGACATTAATTTATAAGCACAAAACACAAGATACTTCTCTTTTCAATATGAATAGGAATTTATTGGAAAAACCTAAGACATATAAACTAATCTAACACATAGACGCGCATTCACACATTCATACAAGTTGCAGAAAGAGAGAGAGATGAGGAAAGAATGAGTTTAGAAGAGTGAAAATGTGAAATCCCAAGTTTATAGCATAAGTATATGCAATTGCTTAGACCTGAACAACCATCAATCATTTAATTAACCCTCGCGTTGAGTTTCTTAATGAGGTTATTAAACTTTATATTAAGTGCACCAGTTCAGCTAGAATCTGGAGGTTGTACTTGCGTTGCCTTTGTGTTAAGGGGTTTCCTTTGATGACGTCGTTGCAGAAAGGGGTTCCCCAAGGTTGCTGATTGGTTGGAAGTCCGTGGTCATTGGAAGTGATGTCTTGGGCGTTGGCTGGAGGATGGAGTTGTGTACGCTGGTTGAAGTTTTGAGGCGGGCACGAAGTCTGAGACACGGCTTAGCGGCAAAACTTAACTTAGAACACGAAACTCTCAACGGAAAGAAAAGATTAAAGTAAAAGAAAGAAATGTGACGGTCTCCTCATGTTTTCACTAGAGGAGTGGCTGGCGTGCAAGCCAGGAAACGTTCAAAGAACGCAAAAAGCATGGCGAAGACCAATAGCTAAAAGCTAAAAGCAACGGCTAAAAGCATGGCTAGGAGCGATGGAAATAGCAAAAAGCCCAAACTAAAAGCAAAATTTGATGGTGTCCTGTGGTTTTAAACTCAGCTTTGGACACATCCCAAAATGGTGTCTTGACCAATTAGATGTTGTCTTAACTCGGGATATTGCTATGTTTCTCCTCCCAAAACATAAATCAGCATGTTATCTTATCAGTCACATGGTCAGAATTTTCCCGCTCTTGCAGAGTATAATTTGGCCATGATTCCTATAACATGAATACACCGCATTTGACAATGAATTGATTGGTGGAAACATTCAAAGCATGAATTTTCAAACTCATACATACCAAACATGAATATAAACCCTTAAGCTATTCAATAGTTATTAAAAAGGACATACACACCGAGTGATTAGAACATAATAGACAAATGTGTGGGTGACATACATAGTAGGGAGTTATTCAATGGTCTGATGTTCATTCATAAGTCCTTTTAAGCATCATTTTGGTGCATATTTAGGTAAAATGGACAGTCTCTGCCATTCTGTGAACTAAGGGCATGTTCCAAGGAACAAAGGAATTTAGGAGGAACTTGGTCTGGTTCTTGTCTTGGGTGGGGGAGCACCACCCAACAAAGTTTCCTCATGTGATGGTCCTGATGTGCTGCATCTTTGACCATTAATCTTGGGTTTATCGCCCCAATATTGACAATCTCCTTCCTGAATTGGGATTATCAATAATTGTGTTCTTCTTGTTTTAATGTTGCAAGTTGTTCAAAGCTGTGAAAGTTGGTTGGTTAGGCTTACTTATGGCTGGCTGGCGCCAGGGTTTCCTGGACAGATTTATGACGTGGGCCTGGCCCCTTTGTGGAATTTGGCTCTTTGGTTTCAACCAAAATGTTCTGTCAGATCTTCTATTTGTCACAGTTAAACCTACGATACCACAACTGAGACAGACTAACAAACTTGTCCGGAAACTCAATCGAGGGACGCACGAAGCGAGGGGTTTGCGGGGTTTTCACCCGACAAAACCTTCCTTGCTTTGTAATGCTCGTCACCAACGCACATCGCAACGGCCTCGTACCCGGAAGTAGAAGGACCGGAGCGGGTAGCAGTCGGGAACGTAAGCATACGGCTCGTGCGCCCAGGTCATGTTTTCGCCGGCAAAACATGAATCAACAACAAGCGCTGCATCGGCGTGAGAATCTCAACACTGAATACAGCGGTCGTGTTGATCGTTTGGATCGAGGGACGCGAGGAGCGAGAGGTTTGCGGGGTTTTCACCCGGCAGAGCCTTCCCTGCTTCCTAATGCTCGTTACCGACGCACATCGCAACGGCCTCGTACCCGAAAGTAGAAGGACCGGAGCGGGAAGCAGTCGGAGTGAGCCGCGGCTTCACGTAAAGCACGCGGCTGACGAGCAAGCGCATCCATGATCGAGCTCTCGCAAGCAAAACATGAGTCAACAACAAGCGCTGCATCAGCGTGAGCATAACTCAACACTGAACACAACGGTCATGTCGATCGTGTGGGAAGGTAAGCCGCAACCAGGATGACACGGAGGGAAAGATATGTTAACCAACACACAATCCTACCGTGCCAGCTCTATCAGAGAAATCACCCATAGAAGGAAGATTGCTCTTCAAGATCGCCGTCGACGCACCCAGGGGACTCTCCCAACACAGGCTGTGCTAGAGAGGGAGAGACCGCTGTCTGTGCTGCAGATCCAACGACGAGAGAGGTGAATGTTGCTACAT